>MVGU01001276.1:0-37500 GCA_002005505.1 Botryococcus braunii
CCCCTTGCACCTGGCCATCAAAAATCATAGTCAGCTTTGCACCTCAGCATCTGGGTGGAAAGCATTAGCTATAATCTGCATTGGACTTACATCAGCCCCACTTGGTCTGAAGGCCCATACCTTCAGGAAGCATGTCCCTTGCCCTTACCCTTGTCGTGGGCATCCGGCTTCTTGCAGAACTTAGCCGTGTGGCCCAGTTCCCCGCACTTGTAGCAGCGGCCTTCGCGCTTCATCCTCGCGGCATACGCATTGGGCTGCGTGCCCGAAGGCCCAGCACCAGATCCACTCGTGGAGCCCGAGGGCTTCCCAAAGGCAGCGCGCTTGGGGGGTGGAACAGCATCCCCATCTGCAAGGCGCTTGCCCTTGATCAAGGCCTTCAGCTCCTGAGTCTCCTTCTCGCTCGCTGCACCCGGCAACATACGCAAGAAGGATTCAGCTTCGTTGGCAGCTTGAACAACAATGTCAAGGTTACCAAGCTCGTTACGAACGAGTGAATCTCTTGTTAAAACCTCCAAAATGTTTGGTTTTAACCCCGCCCTAAAGTAGGCACAAGCTTCAGGGCCCGAGATAGGATACTTGACAGCTTCAACCATGATAGCACGAAACATAGCATGGTAAGCTGCCACGGACTTAGTCTGCCTCAATCGCGCCAACCGTGGACGCACAGTATTTTCTACTTCCACTTCAACAAAATGAGCGAGAAGAGAAGTCTTGAAAATGGCAAAGTCCTTCACGTCCTTTCCTTGAACAGAAAGAGACCTTTTTAGGAGCGCCCATTCCTTGGCGGCTCGACCAGTAAGGCAAAGGGACGCGTGGGACACTAATTCATCATCACGAAGGCCCAAAATAGACGAGTAGTCATCAAATTGACCGAACTAAGTGATGATATCCGTCCCCTCCTTTTCTCCATTGAATAACGGGGCCGGTGGGCGCCGAAAGGGCCCACGTGACGGTTCCGTTGTTCGTCTCGCATTGAAATCAGAGTTCAACACGTCAGGGGACAGACCAGAAGTGGGGTGCTTACCGGCAACACGCTGAGTGAGCACTGCCACTTCGGCCTCGAGCATATCCACGCGGTCCTCCGTACGACCCACGGAAGAATCCGTATCGAGCTCGGCAGCGATGAAGTACAACTGCCAAACTCTCGTTTCATATTCCAGTTTCGCCGTCGCGAGCCTCTGCATTTCGGCAAAATGCGCCACCGAGTCGAAACCCGGCTTAAAGCCGCCCTCTCCAGTTACCTGGAGGTGCAGTTGCGTCGACAGCTTCGCTAAGTGAACCTCGACCGGCTCAAGCTTCTCGAAATAATCACCGATTTCAGGAACCAGTTGCTGCGTAGCGATCTCGGCACTAGGAAGTGCTTGGATCTGTACGAGCTTCTGTTTCGTGAAAGCGCGACAATTTTCGTAGCTCAAGCCGTTCGAAAGGTCCGGGACTCGGGGATTTTTCCTGGCCCAAGTGGGCCACGAGTCGTCCCAAACCGTCCCAATAGCACACCTCCTCGTAGGAGGCACGGTTACAAATGTATTTCGCAACCCCTGCGGCACTTCGACAAGTGTCCGGAGTGCCATCGCAAACCCCAGGTTTACGACCACGGACCCCAGGTCCGTAAAACACACAAGATACACGAGAAATCGAAAACCCCAGGTTTTAGAATTCTCGCCGATACCAAAGATGTAATATCTTGTGCCGATCTCAAGTTCGTGTGAGAATGACCTCACACAGGTGCGACCCGTCTGATAGCACCCCGCCAGCCAAGCTGGCCAGATCACGTAATGAGGTCATCGTACCCCGCTCTCCGATCACGCGCTATCGGCTCGATGCGGATCGGCTCCCTAACGGACCCCTTTCGCTGGGATCGTTACACCCTCCCCACCGAAGCTCAAGCCGTCTCGGATTGAGGGGGATGCATCTCCCACACAGGAAGCACTACAGTCAAGAGTGTATCACGTCCTGACCAGCCACCTTCGCAGGAAGCCCTACAGACAAGAGTCCCATACCGTTCCCTGTGCGAAGGGTCCGTTAGGGAGCCGATCGGCATCGAGCCGACAGCGCGTGATCGGAGAGCGGGGTACGATGACCTCATTACGTAATCTGGCCAGCTTGGCTGGCGGGGTGCTATCAGACGGGTCGCACCTGTGTGAGGTCATTCTCACACGAACTTGAGATCGGCACAAGATATTACATCTTTGGTATTGGCAAGAATTCTAAAACCTGGGGTTTTCGATTTCCAGTGTATCTTGTGTGTTTTACGGACCTGGGGTCCGTGGTTGTAAACCTGGGGTTTGCGATGGCACTCCGGACACTTGTTGAAGTGCCGCAGGGGTTGCGAAATACGTTTGTAACCGTGCCTCCTACGAGGAGGTGTGATATTGGGACGGTTTGGGACGACTCGTGGCCCACTTGGGCCAGGAAAAATCCCGGACCCCCGGACCTTTCGAACGGCTTGGGCTACGAAAGTTGTCGCGCTTTCACGAAACAGAAGCTCGTAGAGATCCAAGCACTGCCTTGTGCCGAGATCGCTACGCAGCAACTGGTTCGTGAAATCGGTGATTATTTCGAGAAGCTTGAGCCGGTCGAGGTTCACTTAGCGAAGCTGTCGACGCAGCTGCACCTCCAGGTAACTGGAGAGGGCGGCTTTAAGCCGGGTTTCGACTCGGTGGCGCATTTTGCCGATATGCAGAGGCTCGCGAGGGCGAAACTGGAATATGAAAGGAGAGTTTGGCAGTTGTACTTCATCGCTACCAAGCTCGATAGGGATTCTTCCGTGGGTCGTACGGAGGACCGCGTGGATATGTTGGAGGCCGAAGTTGCGGTGCTGACTCAACGCGTTGCAGGTGGGCACCCCACTTCTGGTCCTTCCGTTGACGTGTTGAATTCAGAATTCAATGCGAAGAGAACAACTGAACCTTCACGTGGGCCCTTTCGGCGCCCACGGGCTCCGTTGTTTAATGGGGAAAAGGAGGGGACTGACATAATCACTTGGCTCGGTCAATTTGACGATTATTCGTGTATTTTGGGCCTTCGTGATGATGAATTAGTGTCCCACGCGTCCCTTTGCCTTACTGGTCGAGCCGCTAAGGAATGGGCGCTCCTTAAAAGGTCCCTTTCTGTTCAGGGAAAGGATGTCAAGGACTTTGCCGTTTTCAAGACTTCTCTTCTCCCTCATTTTGTTGAAGTTGAAGTAAAAAATACTGTGCGTCCTCGTTTGGCGCGTCAAAGGCAAACGAAGTCCGTGGCAGCTTACCATGCTACGTTCCGTGCTATCATGGTTGAAGCTGTCAAGTATCCTATCTCGGGCCCTGAAGCTTGTGCTTACTTTAAGGCGGGGTTAAAACCAAACATACTGGAGGTTTTAACAAGAGATTCTCTTGTGCGAAATGAGCTTGGCAATCTGGATATGGTTGTGCAAGCTGCAAAGGAAGCTGAATCCTTCTTGCGTATGTTCCCCCGTGTAGCGAGCGAGAAGGAGACCCACGAGCTGAAGGCCTTGCTCAAGGGCAAGCGCGTGGCAGACGGGGATGCTGTTCCACCCCCCAAGCGCGCTGCCTTTGGGAAGCCCTCGGGCTCCACCAGTGGATCTGGTGCTGGGCCTTCGGGCACGCAGCCCAATGCGTATGCGGCGAGGATGAAGCGCGAAGGCCGCTACTACAAGTGCAGGGAACTGGGCCACACGGCCAAGTTCTGCAAGAAGCCTGATGCCCACGACAAGGGCAAGGGCAAGGGACCTGCTGCCTGAAGGTATGGGCCTTCAGACCAAGCAGGGGCTGATGTAAGTCCAATGCAGATAGTCGCTAATGCTTTCCACCCAGATGCTGAGGTGCAAAAGCTGACTATGATTTTTGATGGCCAGGTGCAAGGCGTGCACTGCCCGGTATTGGCTAACTCTGGAGCTAGCTGCAACATCATCAGCGCAGCGCTCGCGGATCGACTTGGTCTACAAATAGAGTCACGCACGGAGAAGGCAGTGTTGCAAATGGCCAATGGCATGAAAGTTGATCATCTTGGGCATGTTACAATCTCTGTGACGATCCAGGGTTACCGTTTTGCTGCTGTGACTTGTACAGTGATGCATGTTCACTCCTGTGAGTGGGATGTGTTGTTAGGGCAGCAATGGTTGACCAGAGCCCGTGCTAGTGTGAACTTCGATGACAAATGTGTCACTGGGTACACAAGGAAGGGTAAGCCCTTTCGGTTACAATGTAAGGACAACATCGCCATGACTGACTCTGATTGTACAGATGTAAAGAAGTTAGTCATAACGATGGTACAGGCCAAGCGTCTTGCGCGCGCGGGGTGTAAAACGTTCTTATCATCTGTAACGCAATTGCTGTCTTCTGAAGCATCGCTTGTGGAAATACCTGTGAGTGTGCACTCTTTGCTACAAGAGTTTGCAGATGTCTTCCCTGAAGACGTTCCAGGGCTGCCCCCTGACCGTCCTGGGGTTTCTCACACAATCCCTCTGATTGATCCACACGCGAAGCCTCCATCACGACCCTTCTACCGACTGTCTCGTTCGGAGGTGATGGAAGCTGAGAGGCAGGTGAAGCTGCTCCTGGAGAAGAAGTTCATAGAACCTTCGACTTCTCCTTACGGTGCACCGATCCTGTTTGTCCAGAAGAAGGACGGGGGTTTGCGGATGGTCATAGATTATCGCGCACTGAACAAACTCACCGTCAAGAACAAGTACCCAATGCCACGCATTGATGATGCACTGGATCAGCTTCAAGGTGCGACCTTGTTTACAAGTCTGGACTTGACATCAGGGTACCATCAGATCCGGATATCCGACGAGGATGTACCTAAGACTGCCTTTCGTACACCCGACGGATTGTTTCACTGGCGTGTCTTGCCCTTCGGATTGACGAACGCGCTGGCAACTTTTCAGACGGCAATGAATACAATATTCCGGCCGTATCTGCATAAGTTTGTCTTGGTGTACTTAGATGACATCCTCATCTACAGTAAGACACCAGAGGAGCATTGCCAGCATTTGCGGCAAGTGTTGGAGCTTCTTCGAGAGCATCAGCTCTATGCAAATATGAAGAAGTGCTCCTTCGCTAAGTCTGAGGTGGCTTACTTAGGCCATATTGTCTCTTCTGAGGGCGTGAAGGTTGACCCACGCAAGACTGCTGCAGTCTACAATTGGCCTAAGCCCACGTGCTTGACGGAGCTGCGATCCTTTCTTGGATTAGCAACATACTTCCGTAAGTTCATTCGAGACTTTGCAAGGCTGGCCATGCCCCTGCATGGCATGACTCGCAAGGGTGTCCTTTGGGACTGGAAGAGCTCGTGTCAGCAAGCCTTTGATGCTATTAAGCAGGCTTTGACTCAAGCTCCGTGCTTGGCTTTCCCGGATTTCTCTAAGCCGTTTGAGGTGCATACGGATGCCTCCCTGGCAGGTATTGGGGCCGTCTTATATCAAGAGGGCCGCCCCATTGCCTTTGAGAGTCGTCGCCTCACACCGGCAGAAATCAATTATCCAACTGGGGAGCAAGAGCTGCTAGCAGTGGTTCACGCCTTAACGGTGTGGCGCTGTTATCTTGAAGGTGGGCCGGAGTTCCGCGTGGTCACTGACCACAAGGCTATTACCTACCTTGATACTGTGGCACAGTTGAGCCGCCGCCAGACACGTTGGGTAGAGTTTCTCTCCCGGTTCCATTTCACATGGGAACATATGGCCGGTGCCTCAAATGTGGTTGTCAATGCGCTGAGCCGCACGCCGGTGGGATATTCACCTCCAAACTCATTGGTGAACACTGTTGTGGTTCGTTCCACTCGTTCATACGTTTCGGAGGGTCCCCTCTCCGATCACGCGCTATCGGCTCGATGCCGATCGGCTCCCTAACGGACCCTTCGCACTCGGAACGTTACATCGAGGTGGCGCGCGATAACTACGATGTCGGCGATCATACGGATCTGATCATTAGTTCGATTACCCAGTTTTATGTCGCTACTGTTAAATTTCTAAAGATAGGTGCTCTTGCTGCTTTTCGTCCTGTCTGGGCTACAAGTTTTCCGCGAAAGGTTTTTATGACGGAGGTTGCTCGTGATCCTGCGGTGTCGCACAAGCTTCCGTCTAATGCGTTAGGCAAGCCGCCGGTGTTCACGGGAAATAACACTAGGCACTGGGTTGCTATTGTTAAGAATTATGTTGAGGCACAGGGAATCAACGATGACCAGCAAAAGCTTCGCGTTGGCGTTTCATTTCTCTCTACAAGCATTCAGGGTCACTGGTCCTCGTATGTCGTAACCCATCCTTCCCCTACTTTCGAAGATTTTCAGCAATTCCTGTTTGATTTTTATGACAAGAATGTAGGGGTGACGGAGGCCCGCCGCCACTGGCAGGGGGTTCGTCAAGGTTCGAAGTCTGTTCAGGAGTATGCCTTGGCGTTTAACTCCGCTCTTTCCCACCTGAATTCCATGCCTAGTGGGGAGGTCACGGAGAATGAGAAGGTTACGAATTTTTTGAATGGGTTGCGTGCATCGTTGCATTCTCAGTGTCGAATTAACCACAAAATCCTACTCATTTCAGGACCTCCCCACGAGGCATGGAATTCAGATCCGCAAGAGCGGAGTTAAACTCCAAGGCATACTCCTGAACAGACCTCGAGCCTTGCCGAACCCCCTGCCAGTGGCGGCGGGCCTCCGTCACCCCTACATTCTTGTCATAAAAATCAAATAGGAATTGCTGAAAATCTTCGAAAGTAGGGGAAGGATGGGTTACGACATACGAGGACCAGTGACCCTGAATGCTTGTAGAGAGAAATGAGACGCCAACGCGAAGCTTTTGCTGGTCATCGTTGATTCCCTGTGCCTCAACATAATTCTTAACATTAGCAACCCAGTGCCTACTGTTATTTCCCGTGAACACCGGCGGCTTGCCTAACGCATTAGACGGAAGCTTGTGCGACACCGCAGGATCACGAGCAACCTCGGTCATGAAAACCTTTCGCGCATAACTTGTAGCCCAGACACGACGAAAAGCAGCAAGAGCACCTATCTTTAGAAATTTAACAGTAGCGACATAAAACTGGGCAATCGAACTAATGATCAGATCCGTATGATCGCCGACATCGTAGTTATTGCGCGCCACCTCGACCTTACACTTCGCCATCAGTTCATCAAAATCCTTCCTACGAAATCTTGGGTAGTCACTATCAGGGTAGTCACTATCTTGTGGTAGCAACTACGAATACTGCGCCTAAGAAGAGGCGGACTTAGACACGGAGAGGCGATCTTTTCCTGCACTTGTTTGTTGCGGGTACAGCATGGCTGCCCGCCCGGGGGAGGGAGAAGGGCTTAGTTGCTCCCCGCGTGTCACCCCGTTATTATACAAGTGGGAAGTTCAGTACGGTGAGCTGTATAGCGCGCGCATGATGTTAAGTGTAGATCATCGATCCACTTTGAAGCCCGCCATGACAATTTCAAGCAATGAATGATGATGAACAAAGCTCACTGACGTACCCTGGCGTACCTCACCATTGGAGGCTCAACAAACTTATCGCCAAAGCTATGTGTGTAAAAAAAAATATATATATATTGTTGCTCGAGTGTAGACGGCATGTACACTGCTTGTGGAACTCTTACCTTATGGAGTCTTGCTCGTGATGACTGCTCTGATGTGAGCGAGGACGCTCCCATGTAGGGGAGGGGGAAGTTGTAACGGTAGGAAGCTGCCCAGTCCAATGCCAGGATTTCGGGCAGGAAGCTGCTGGGTCCTGAAATGAAGGCTCTGGAAAGTGGCACGCGTCTCGGCGTCGAAGGAAGTCCCGGTGCTGACCGGCTTGTAACAGATTCCGCTGAATGCTCTAACCTGACTGGTGTCTCGTCTCTCTCTCTCCTCCTTTGCCACTATAATTATCTTTCAGTGGCGGAATTTGCCTATAACAACTCCGGGAAAGTTCCATAAACTCCACACCTTTCAGGCTAACATATGGACACGATCCAAACATACCGTTTGGTGTGGGACACATGGAAGGTACTAAAGTGGATAAGGCTGATTTCGTTATGAGGAAGATGCAAGATAAAATTGCACTTGCAAGGAAGTGTTTGCGTGCAGCTCAAGACCGGCAGGCGGCCTATGTTAACCCGCAAAGTAGGGCGGCCACCTTCCAGGAAGGGGAATATGTTCTTCTTTCGACTCGCGCCGCCCCCACGCTGACCTCAAACCGCTTCTGCAAGCTGCAGCCTGAGACACGGGACCCTTACGGGTCGTCGAGATCACTCCAGACAACACCAACTTTATCAAGCTAGATCTGCTAGCTCGTCTGGCCAGACGAGCACCATGGACATCAACCCGAGAATCAACGTCTGTTATTAGAAGCCATATTGGACCAAAGAAGAACCTCAATCGCGTATATACTGCCCTCCCAAGATCATCACAAAAGCTGATGGCACAACCCACATGGAGTGGGTCGTGGACGCTCTGGTCGACCACAGACTTCTGCATGGCAAGGACGGCTTCTCGTACCATTACGAGGAGGGCACGCCGCACCTCGAATATCTTGTGAAGTGGGCGGCATGACGAAAAGGAAGATTCATGGGAGGCACAGGAGGCCTTTGAGACCCACCCAGGGCTTGTTGACAGCTACCATAGTCTCAAGGGGCTTGCTCCGCCCATTTGGGACTAGGTGGCGCACGCGACACTTTCCCTTAAACGGGCCCGTGCCGACGATTGTCCCTTCCATTCCATTATGGAGTTCCCACCTGGTGTCTAGGAATTCATGGGACGGGACCTATGATAGTGACTGCACTTGTTGTGTAGTTAAGGGACACGGGACAGGGTAGGTCGCTTACCTTGGTATGTGTGGCATGAGGTCTCATACCGACAGAATGGATGGTTCTGCATTCAGGAATGGGAAAAATGGTACACATGGCATGCACCCGCAATCTGTCTATCTTGCATTTGGGACTTTGAGACTTTGAAGCAAAGAAGTGACTCGGAACCGTGGGATATGGACTACATATGGAAAACATGGGATATGTACTTTATTTATACTATAGATGTACCTTATGTGTACAGTATGGACTATATATTATTGCAAGACTCTGTATTATATGGATATGCACTATAGGAAGGTATGGACTCTTGGTTATCGTTGAGCTACACCTAAGTCATACTTACTTTTGTTGAGATTGTGTAAAGGAATGTAGGGATTTCCCGGCATTTCTGGACATTTCCCTTACCCCCTAGCTTAGGCGCCCATGTGGCGCACATGTCGTACGAGCAACGCGAGTACGCACGTGCCTAACGTCTAGCCTTGGCTTCCTAGCCGTAGAAGTTCCATTGGATAGTCGCTTACGTTATCTCCATAGTAGGATTCTAAGATATTTTCTAGATACTATTGTAGAGGTTTGGTGGACTAGTGCGCTACCATTGGACGAACGTGAAACCACCATCACGAACCACGGAAAGACAGAGATAGAGACGTAAGCCACGGGAAGACACACACAGGTAATTTGGAAGCTTAGTAGACCACAAGTAGGTAGTGGAAGCTCCGTGAGGTGGGGGTTACTTGTAATTGGAAAGAGCGTCCAACCTGTCGGCCATCCGGCCTTGTCTCTCTCTCTCTCTCACCACTTGGAAATTCTCTCTAACTTGTGCATTCTACAACATCTGGTATCGGCGAAAGCCGAATAGTTCTCTGCAAGTCTTCGCGTGGTGGAAGGAGGAAAGTCGTAGGAGGAAGATCGTTCGATGGAAGGTGCTAACTCTCATGTGTGGGCCGTAGATGTCACCGCCCTCTACTGGGAAGTTTAGAAACCTTTCTTCGGAAGAAAGAGAATTTTTGGAAGCGTTAGAGAGCTCAGGGGAGCTGGTTGAGGACTTGATGGAAGGGGCGTCTCGCGATCCGTCGCCCGCTCCGGCCACACCATAGAAACAGAAGATGAAGTTGACCAAGGAAATAAAGGAACAGTTATTTCAAGAATTTTGGGAACAGCACCTTGCCGAAAGGCAAGGGGGAGGGGATGGGGTGGAGGAGACTCCTCGCCCTAGTGGACAAGTAAGAGCAACTCCTCCTTCTTTGTTCTCCGGAAAGAGGGGATCCTTTTGCTATTTTGCAAGGAAGTTGGAGGGCTATGCAAAACTAACCAATGTGCCTACAGGAAAGTGGGTGGCCTTGGGATTGCAATTAATGGAAGAAAGACCCACAAAAGTTTGGGACACACATATAAGGAAACTAGAAAATGAAGGGATACATGAGCATACATTGGAATGGATCCGGAAGGATTTCAAAACTTTTATGTCAAAAAGATATGATTCCACAGACACAGTGGCCATTGCCAGGGCAAAATTAAACAAAATCTTTCAAGGGAATGAGATTGTCCAGAGATATATAGAAAGATTTATGTCTCTTCTACCAGATGTAGAGGTTGATTATCAAATAGCCATGCAAGATCAGTTACATCTTTTTACCAAGGGTCTAAATACTCCTCTCAAACTTGCATGCACTGTGAACCCTGCAACAGGCAGTCCTTTCATTGATCTGGAAGACATTTGCACTTATGTTGTTAAATATGAGGCAAGTCTCAAAATGTTAGGGAGGATCCGGCGGAAGAGTTTAGGAAAGAAACGCAAGATAGTTACAAAGGAGCAACCGCCCAGACCACCTTCCACGTCCAAGTCCCTTTCCCATAATATATGCTATATTCTAGTCACACGTAACACCCACCTTCCTACTCCACGCCGCGACAGAGATCCGGCGTTACGACTGTACCGGAATCCCTCTAACACAAAAGCACATATGTGGATGCACAGGGACCCAAGAGGAAGAGGGTCTGCAACCAAACACCTCAAGTGGCAGCAGGAGTGGTGGAACTTCAACAGCCCCCTGCACCACCTTCCTTGGGTTTGGTGGGAGCACCCCCTTTTGGGTCCGGGAGAAAAATTGATTCCAAACCTCTATTCCAAAGGATAGGGAATGCTATTCTTGTCATAAACTAGGCCACGAGTCATGGCAGTGTGTTGCTAAAAAGCAATATCTAGCTGCCAAAGCTCAAGCTAGTGGGCACCACCCATCCAATTTTCAGCCCGGATTCTATCCGAGGCAAGGCAATAATCTACTAGTGGCAGCACCACTGCAAGGTGTTCCACCTCCCTCACACACTGGGCCTAAGGGATTTAACAAGGGAAAACATTGGAAAGGGAAAGGGAAGGGAAGGGCAAGGGCCCTAAACAAGATTAATCATGGATGAAATTGTTTTTCATATTTAACTTTTCTTATTCAGAAGTCCTTGGGAAGTTGGAATGCACCTCTGATTGTTCCTGGTAAACACAAAGCTGAAACTTGTGTTGAATCTTTTCTTGCTCAACGAAAAGAGAATTCACAAGTCAGTGCATGCTTTGTGATAGGCCAGAAGGTATGGAAAAGTAGGAGTTTCTTTTTGCGGTTACGCTCTCGCACAAACCTGAAAATTCTTGCTAGGGGCTCAAAGGGGGAATGCTTTTCTTTTCAAGGGAAGCAATGTACATTTCCTTTTTCCTTTGTTTTGGCTTATGCAGCACCCAAAGCATCTTGTCAGTTGGGTTCAACGTCAAGTGCTGCACCTCTTAACATCACATTTCCTGTCATGGCAAGGGCACAACAATGTAAAGCTTTAATGGACACCGGAGCCACACACTCTTTTGTCCGGGAAAAAGTTTTGCGAGGTTTGAGGTATAACAAGAGGACTTCACCAGTCACACTTGCTGATGGGACAGTAACACACACAAATGGGAAAGTGGATTTGAGTGTCCGGTTTGCTCCAGCTATCATTACGAGACACTCCTTTCTTGTGTGTGACTCAATAATGGAAGGAATTGATATTATTTTGGGACAGGATTGGCTAGCACCACGACATGCTAATGTTAATGTGAGAGCTGACAAGGCTCATATTAGACACAATAACAAATGGGTCTTGTTGAACAAACATGGAAAAGGATTGGGAAAGAAGTTGGGATGGGGAATCAAATTAGGAAATACCAGGAAAGGGAAACGGTGTCGTAGAATGCACAAGTTAGGGAGAATTTCCAAGTTGTGAGAGAGAGAGAGACAAGGCCGGATGGCCGACAAGTTGGACGCTCTTTCCAATTACAAGTAACCCCCACCTCACGGAGCTTCCACTCCCTACTTGTGGTCTACTAAGCTTCCAAATTACCTGAGTGCGTGTCTTCCCGTGGCTTACGTCTCTATCCGTTCCTTCCCGTGGTTCGTGATCGTGTGTTCACGTTCCTCCAATGGTAGCGCACTAGTCCACCAAACCTCTACAATAGTATCTAGAAAATATCCTAGAATCCTACTATGAGAGTAACGTCCATAACTATCCAATGGAATTCGACGGCTAGGAAGCCAAGGCTAGACGCTAGGCACGTGCGTACTCGCGTTGCTCGTACGACATGTGCGCCACATGTGCGCCTAGGCTAGGGGGTAAGGGAAATGTCCAGAAATGCCGGGAAATCCCTACATTCCATCACAAACGGGATCATTGGAAAACCTGCTTGTTCAATGTCATGGCCAAGGATGAACATCTTGATTGGGATGAACAGAGACAGATGCCACCTTTGGTGGACATGGACGACCCCTCGACGGAGTCATCCTGGACTTCCTTAAACAACTCTGCGCCCGGGGATACCTCGGGCACGGCCCCGGATATGGAGAGTTGCATGAAAGAAGAGAAGGAAGTGGAAGAGGAAGAGGAAAGGGAAGAGGAAAAGGAAGAGGAAGAGGGAGAATCCGAGGTCACCACGGGTAAGCCTTCGGACCCTCTCGAGGAAATTTGTGCTAAAAAGCCAAAGAGACTAGCACACTCGCTCCGGGAATACAAAGATATTTTTCCAAGTGGGTTACCAGGACTACCCCCACACCGACAAGTCTATCACACTATTAATGTGCAGGAAGGAGTAACTCCTCCAAACCGTCCTCCTTACCGCTTGTCTATGGAAGAAACTGAGGAATGTGAGCGAACTGTGGATGAACTACTTATTAAGGGACACATACGCCCCTCATGTTCACCATATGCTTCACCGGTCTTGTTTGTGAGGAAGAAGGAGGGCACATACCGAATGGTTATAGACTACAGGGCATTAAATAAAATCACCATTCATGATAGGTACCCTCTCCCTCGCATAGACGACTTACTGGATAAACTCAAAGGTGCTGAGATATTCTAAAGTCTGGACCTCCTCAGTGGTTATCATCAAGTAAGGCTGAAGGAGGAAGACATCCCTAAGACGGCGTTTCGTACACCCTTTGGGCTGTATGAGTTCTTAGTGCTTCCCTTTGGACTCACCAACGCCCCTGCTACCTTTCAACGCCTAATGAATGAAATCTTTCATGATTTCATCAGGGAAGGGTTAGTGGTAGTGTACCTTGACGATGTTCTAATTTTCAGTCGGGATGAAGAGGAGCATTATGCTCATCTTCGGAAGGTGTTCCAACGCCTGCGGGAAAAGGAATTGTTTGCAAAACTTGCCAAATGCGAATTCTTATGCTCAGAACTCAAATACCTCGGGCATATAATTGGCAGGGATGGATTGAAAGTGGACCCCCAAAAAGTGGAAGTGGTCAAGAATTGGCCCACACCCCAAAACGTCACAGACGTGCGTAGATTTTTGGGGCTTGCAAATTATTTTCGGAAATTTATTCAAGGGTTCAGTTCACTTGCGCTCCACTGACTAAACTCTCAAGTAGCAAGAGTTCTTCGGCCTGGGGAAAGGAGCAAGATGAATCTCTAGCTGCACTCAAACAGGCACCCATACTGTCACTGCCAGACCTTCGTAAACCCTTCCAGGTAATTTGTGATGCCAGTGATTTTGGGGTTGGCGCTGTACTATTACAGGAAGGTCGAGTCATTGCTTATTACAGTAAGACGCTCAACATTGCAGAAAGGAACTATTCTGCAACTGAGAGGGAGTTACTTACTGTAGTGTACGCCTTGACTGAATGGAGATGTTATGTTCCTGGGGAAGCAAGTCACTGTGACCACAGATCATAAGTGTAACACCTTTTTGCAACAACAAGCTGGTTTAAGCCCTCGGAGGGCACGGTGGGTTAAGAAGTTGGGCTCCATCACCCTCGGGTCTGACGGGTGTGACACCTTCTTGGAATTGTTGAAGGGTGCTTACGCACATGATTCGTGGTTGGGAACAAGGGCAAACAGGAGAAAAGTTCACGTTACTGACGGGGTTTGGGAATTTGGGAGGGAGGGAAGGAAGTACGTACCTGCATTTTATGAAGTCCAGGACAAGGAAGGTCCAGTTGCAAGGAATCTGCGGCAGGACATATTGAAAGCTTTGCATGAACCTCCTTCTGTTGGTCATCCAGGCTTTGCGAAGATGTATGATCTAGTGAAGCGGGACTGGTGGTGGCCGGGAATGGCGGAGGATGTGCGGGAGTATGTTAAGTATTGTGATTCATGCCAGTGGGTGAAGGCCTCAAACCAGTTACCCGCAGGGCTCTTGCACCCTTTACAGATCCCCACACGGAAATGGCAAAGCATCTCAATGGACTTCATCACGGGACTGCCTAAAAGCAAACACGGGCATAACGCAATATGGGTAGTGGTTGACAGGTTGAGCAAATGTGCCCACTTTGCCCCTACCACTACCAATGCAGATGCTTATGAAGTTGCTGTTCTGATGAGGGATAAAGTATGGAAGTATCACGGTTTCCCTGAGGAAATTGTTTCGGACCGAGATCCTCGGTTAGTGAATAATTTCATGAACACACTTCGAAGTATGACAGGGTGCAAGCCGGCTCGAACTACGGCATATCATCCTCAGTCAGATGGTCAAACCGAACGAGTGAATCTTGGAAGATTTCTTGAAACATTATGTGAAAGATAAACCAAAGGAGTGGGAGGATTACCTTTCAGTGGCGGAATTTGCCTACAACAACTCTTGGCAAACTTCCCTTAACTCCACACCCTTCAGGTTAACATATGGGCAAGATCCAAATATGCAATTTGCGGTGGGACACATGGAGGGCACTAAGGTGGATAGGGCTGATCTCTTCATGAGAAAAATGCAAGACAAAATCACCCTTGCAAGGAAGTGTTTGCGTGCAGCTCAAGACCGTCAGACGGCCTATGCCAACCGGCATAGGAGGGAGGCCATCTACCAGGAAGGGGACTATGTCCTCCTTTCAACTCGTGCGGCCCCCACGCTAACTTCAAACAGATTCAGCAAGCTGCAGCCCAGGCACGTGGGACCCTTCAGGGTCATGGCGGTCACGCCCGACAACGTTAACTTCGTCACACTGGATCTTCCGGACCGGCTTGACATCCACCCCCGCATAAATGTCTGCTATTTGAAGCCATACTGGACACGTCCGGAGGCGCAGTCGCGTGGATACTGCCCCCCAAAAGTCATCACAAAAGCGGATGGCACCACTCACCTGGAGTGGGTAGTGGATGCACTAGTCGCTCACCGGCTGTTGCACGACAAGGATGGGTTCTCCTACCATTTTGAGGATGGCACACTGTGATGGAATGTAGGGATTTCCCGGCATTTCTGGACATTTCCCTTACCCCCTAGCCTAGGCGCACATGTGGCGCACATGTCGTACGAGCAACGCGAGTACGCACGTGCCTAGCGTCTAGCCTTGGCTTCCTAGCCGTCGAATTCCATTGGATAGTTATGGACGTTACTCTCATAGTAGGATTCTAGGATATTTTCTAGATACTATTGTAGAGGTTTGGTGGACTAGTGCGCTACCATTGGAGGAACGTGAACACACGATCACGAACCACGGGAAGGAACGGATAGAGACGTAAGCCACGGGAAGACACGCACTCAGGTAATTTGGAAGCTTAGTAGACCACAAGTAGGGAGTGGAAGCTCCGTGAGGTGGGGGTTACTTGTAATTGGAAAGAGCGTCCAACTTGTCGGCCATCCGGCCTTGTCTCTCTCTCTCTCACAACTTGGAAATTCTCTCTAACTTGTGCATTCTACTACATCTGGTATCGGCGAGATGCCGAATTGTCCTCTGCAAGTCTTTCGCGTGGTGGAAGGAGGAAAGTCGTAGGAGGGAGATCGTTCGATGGAAGGTCCTAACTCTCATATGTGGGCCGTAGATGTCACCGCCCTCTTCTGGGAAGTTTAAAAACCTTTCTTCGGAAGAAAGAGAATTTTTGGAAGCGTTGGAAAGCTCAGGGGAGCTGGTAGAGGACTTGATGGAGGGGGCATCTCGCGATCCGTCGCCCGCTCCGTCCACACCAAAGACAAAAAAGATCAAGTTAACCAATAAAATAAAGGAGCAGTTATGTTTGGAATTTTAGGAAAAGCTTCTCGCCGAAAGGCAAGTTGGAGGGGATGGGGTGGAGGAGACTCCTCGCCCTAGTGGACAAGTAAGAGCAACTCCTCCTTCTTTGTTTTCGGGAAAGAGGGGATCTTTTTGCTATTTTGCAAGGAAGTTGGAAGGCTATGCAAAACTAACCAATGTGCCTGCAGGAAAGTGGGTGGCCTTGGGAGTGCAATTGATGGAAGAAAGACCTACAAAAGTTTGGGACACACATGTAAGGAAACTAGAAAAGGAGGGGATACATGAGCATACATTGGAATGGAAGGATTTTAAAACTTTTATGGTTAAAAGATATGATTCCACAGACACAGTGGCCATTGCCAGGGCAAAATTAGACAAAGTCTTTCAAGGAAATGAGACTGTCGAGAGATATATTGAAAGATTTATGTCTCTCTTAGCAGATGTAGAGGTTGACTATCAAATAGCCATGCAAGACCAGTTACATCTTTTTACCAAGGGTCTTAATACTCCTCTCAAACTTGCATGCACTGTGAACCCTGCAACAGGCAGTCCTTTCACTGATCTGGAAGACATTTGCACTTATGTTGTTAAATATGAGGCAAGTCTCAAAAGCACATATGTGGATGCACAGGGACCCAAGAGGAAGAGGGTCTACACCCAGACACCTCAAGTGGCAGCAGGAGTGGTGGAACAACAGCCCCCTGCACCACCTTCCTTGGGTTTGGTGGGAGCACCCCCTTTTGGGTCCGGGAGAAAAATTGATTCTAGAACCTCTATTCCAAAGGATAGGGAATGCTATTTTTGTCATAAACTAGGCCACGAGTCATGGCAGTGTGTTGCTAAAAAGCAATATCTAGCTGCCAAAGCTCAAGCTAGTGGGCACACCCCATCAAATTTTCAGCCTGGATTCTATCCGAGGCAAGGAAACAATCAACCAGTGGCAGCACCACTGCAAGGTGTTTCACCTCCCTCACACATTGGGCCTAAGGGATTTAACAAGGGAAAACATTGGAAAGGGAAAGGGAAGGGCAAGGGCCCTAAACAAGATTAGTCATGAATGAAATTTGTTTTTCATATTTAACTTTTCTTGTTCAGAAGTCCTTGGGAAGTTGGAATACACCTCTGATTGTTCCTGGCAAACACAAAGCTGAGACTTGTATTGAATCTTTTCTTGCTGAACGAAAAGAAAACTCACAAGTCAGTGCATGCTTTGTGATAGGCCAGAAGGTGTGGAAAAGTAGGAGTTTCTTTTTGCGGTTACGCTCTCGCGCAAACCTGAAAATTCTTGCTAGGGGCTCAAAAGGGGAATGCTTTTCTTTTCAAGGACAGCAATGTACATTTCCTTTTTCCTTTGTTTTAGCTTATGCAGCACCCAAAGCATCTTGTCAGTTGGGTTCAACGTCAAGTGCTGCACCTCTTAACCTCACATTTCCTGTCATGGCAAGGGGACAACAATGTAAAGCTTTAATGGACACCGGGGCCACACACTCTTTTGTCCGGGAAAAAGTTTTGCAAGGTTTGAGGTATAACAAGAGGACTTCACCCGTCACACTTGCTGATGGGACAGTAACACACACAAATGGGAAAGTGGATTTGAGTGTCCGGTTTGCTCCATCTATCATTACGAGACACTCCTTTCTTGTGTGTGACTCAATAATGGAAGGAATTGACATTATTTTGGGACAGGATTGGCTAGCACCACGACATGCTAATGTTAATGTGAGAGCTGGCAAGGCTCATATTAGACACAATAACAAATGGGTCTTGTTAAACAAACATGGCAAAGGCTTGGGAAAGAAGTTGGGATGGGGAATCAAATTAGGAAACACCAGGAAAGGGAAACGGGATCATTGGAAAACCTGCTTGTTCAATGTCATGGCCAAGGATGAACATGTTGGTTGGGATGAACAGGAAGAGATGCCACCTTTGGTGGATATGGACGACCCCTCGACGGAGTCATCCGGGACTTCCTTACACAACTCTGCGCCGGGGGATACCTCGGGCACGGCCCCGGATATGGAGAGTTGCCTAGAAGTGGAGAAGGAAGTGGAAAAGGAAGAGGAAAGGGAAGAGGAAAAGGAAGAGGAAGAGGGAGAATCCGAGGTCACCACGGGTAAGCCTTCGGACCCTCTAGAGGACATTTGTGCTAAAAAGCCTGAGCGGCTAGCACACTTGCTCCGGGAGTACAAGGACATTTTTCCAACTGGGCTACCAGGATTACCCCCACACCGACAAGTCTATCACACTATTAATGTGCAGGAAGGAATAACTCCTCCAAACCGTCCTGCTTACCGCTTGTCCGTGGAAGAAACTGAGGAATGTGAGCGAACTGTGGATGAACTACTTTCTAAGGGACACATACGCCCCTCATGTTCACCATATGCTTCACCGGTCTTGTTTGTGAGGAAGAAGGAGGGCACATACCGAATGGTTATAGACTACAGGGCATTAAATAAAATCACCATTCATGATAGGTACCCTCTCCCTCGCATAGACGACTTGCTTGATAAACTTAAAGGTGCTAAGATTTTCTCAAGTCTGGACCTCCTCAGTGGTTATCATCAAGTAAGGCTAAAGGAGGAAGACATTCCTAAAACAGCGTTTCGTACACCCTTTGGGCTGTATGAGTTCTTAGTGCTTCCTTTTGGACTCACCAACGCCCCCGCTACCTTTCAACGCCTAATGAATGAAATCTTTCATGATTTCATAAGGGAAGGGTTTGTGGTAGTGTACCTTGACGATGTTCTAATTTTCAGTCGGGATGAAGAGGAGCATTATGCTCATCTTCGGAAGGTGTTCCAACGCCTTCGGGAAAAGGAATTGTTTGCAAAACTTGCCAAATGTGAATTCTTATGCTCAGAACTCAAATACCTCGGGCATATCATTGGCAAGGATGGACTGAAAGTGGACCCCCAAAAGGTGGAGGTAGTCAAGGATTGGCCCACACCCCAAAACGTCACCGACGTGCGTAGATTTTTGGGGCTTGCAAATTATTTTCGAAAATTTATTCAGGGGTTCAGCTCACTTGCTGCACCTTTGACTAAACTGTCCAGTAGCAAAAGTTCTTGGACTTGGGGAAAGGAGCAAGATGAGGCCCTTGCGGCTCTCAAGGATGCATTAATACAGGCACCCATACTATCACTGCCAGACCTTCGTAAACCCTTCCAGGTAATTTGTGATGCGAGTGATTTTGGGGTTGGCGCTGTACTATTGCAGGAAGGTCGAGTCATTGCTTACTACAGTAAGAAGCTCAATAGTGCAGAAAGGAACTATTCTGCAACTGAGAGGGAGTTACTTGCTGTAGTGTATGCCTTGACTGAATGGAGATGTTATGTCCTAGGGAAACAAGTCACTGTCACCACAGACCATAAGTGTAACACTTTTCTTCAGCAACAGGTTGGTTTAAGCCCTCGGAGGGCACGGTGGGCTGAGAAGTTGCAGGAGTTCAACATTCTCTGGGTTTGGGAGCCTGGAAAGACTAACGTTGCGGATGCGTTGTCCAGGAACCCAGTCCTCCAGGGACAGCTCCAGGGACAACAGCAGCGCAACGTCTCCACGGAGCCCAACCCCGGGAAGGGGATCAATGCAACCTCGATGGATGGGGACGAGAGGGCCCGCTCGGGCTCCATCACCCTCGGGTCTGACGGGTGTGACACCTTCTTGGAATTGTTGAAGGGTGCTTACGCACATGATTCGTGGTTGGGAACAAGGGCAAATAGGAGAAAAGTTCACTTTACGGACGGGGTTTGGGAATTTGGAAGGGAGGGAAGAAAATATGTGCCTGCATTTTATGAAGTCCGGGATAAGGAAGGTCCAGTTGCTAGGAATCTGCGGCAGGACATATTGAAAGCTTTGCATGAACCTCCTTCTGTTGGTCATCCAGGCTTTGCGAAGATGTATGATCTAGTGAAGCGGGACTGGTGGTGGCCGGGAATGGCGGAGGATGTGCGGGAGTATGTGAAGTATTGTGATTCATGCCAGCGGGTGAAGGCCTCAAACCAGTTACCCGCAGGACTCTTACACCCTTTACAAATCCCCACAAGGAAATGGCAAAGCATCTCAATGGATTTCATCACGGGACTGCCTAAAAGCAAACACGGGCATAACGCAATATGGGTAGTGGTTGACAGGTTGAGCAAATGTGCCCACTTTGCCCCTACCACTACCAATGCAGATGCTTATGAAGTTGCTGTTCTGATGAGGGATAAAGTATGGAAGTATCACGGTTTCCCTGAAGAAATTGTTTCGGACCGAGATCCTCGGTTTGTGAATAATTTCATGAACACACTTCTAAGTCTGACGGGGTGCAAGCCGGCTCGAACTACGGCATATCATCCTCAGTCAGATGGTCAAACGGAACGGGTGAATAGGATCTTGGAAGATTTTTTGAAACACTATGTCAAGGATAACCCAAGGGAGTGGGAGGATTACCTTTCAGTGGCGGAATTTGCCTACAACAACTCTTGGCAAACTTCCCTAAACTCCACACCCTTCAGGTTAACATATGGGCAAGATCCAAATATACCGTTTGCGGTGGGACACATGGAGGGCACTAAGGTGGATAGGGCTGATCTCTTCATGAGAAAAATGCAAGACAAAATCACCCTTGCAAGGAAGTGTTTGTGTGCAGCTCAAGACCGTCAGACGGCCTATGCCAACCGGCATAGGAGGGAGGCCATCTACCAGGAAGGGGACTATGTCCTCCTTTCAACCCGTGCGGCCCCCACGCTAACTTCAAACAGATTCAGCAAGCTGCAACCCAGGCACGTGGGACCCTTCAGGGTCATGGCGGTCACGCCCGACAACGTTAACTTCGTCACACTGGATCTTCCGGACCGGCTGGACATCCACCCCCGCATAAATGTCTGCTATTTGAAGCCATACTGGACACGTGAGGAGGCGCAGTCGCGTGGATACTGCCCCCCAAAAGTCATCACCAAAGCGGATGGCACCACTCACCTGGAGTGGGTAGTGGATGCACTAGTCGATCACCGGCTGTTGCACGACAAGGATGGGTTCTCCTACCATTTTGAGGATGGCACACCCTTTCTCGAGTACCTTGTAAAGTGGGCAGGCCATGGGGCCACAGAGGACTCATGGGAATCTCAGGAGGCATTCGAGACCCATCCCGGGCTGGTTAATACCTATCATAGACTCCAGGGGCTCGCCCCGCCCATTTGGGACCAGGTGGCGCTGCGCGACACCTTCCCTTGAACGGGCCCCTCCGGACGGTTGTCCCCCTCATTCCACTTGTGGAGTTCCCACCTGGTGTCTGGGAATACATGGGACGGGACCTATGGTAGGGACTGTATATCTTGTGTACTTTGGGACAAGGGACGGGGTAGGTTGCCTACCTCGGTATGTGTGGCATGAGGCCTCATACCGCTTCGATGCATTGAACTCGGGGTTCTGCATTCAGGGATAGGAATTGAAGTACACATGGCGCGCAACCGCAGTCTGCTTAACTAGCACTTGGGACGTGGGCTTGAAGTACAGAAGTGACTTGGAACCCTTGGCTATGGGCTACTTGGAACCCTTGGCTATGGGCTACTTGGAACCCTTGGATATGGACTACTTGGCATCTTGGGATGGATTTCTTTCTATGTACTATATGTGTACTTCCTGTGTACCTTATGTGTACAGTATGTGTACAGTATGGACAGTGTATCATAAAGAAACTGTGTTGTATGGATAGCCACTTTAGAAAAGCATTGTGAACTGAGCTACACCTGTGTCATATTTATCTTGTTCGGATTGTTTATCGGTTGTGTCACAAGCATTGTATTGCTTTAATAAATAATAAATAGGGATGTGTCAATAAAGGCGGACTTGGATAGTTCGAAAGGAATAAGGCGAACGTTCGTCGTAGTTTGCCGTAATTTATCGTAATTTATCGTACCGTGTCGTATCGTATCATATCGTATCGTATCGTACAGTATTGTACTTAGGACTGGAATAAAGCACACCTAATAAATAAATTTAAAAAAAAAACAAAAAAAAAATTGAACGCTTTAGTCAATTGCTTGGGATGATAGGGGAATAACTTGGAGGCGGGGACCCTAATGTAACCCATTCGGCAAGGGTCTAACGGCGCTGGTGGATGGGCCGTTCGGTGACGACCATTCCCTTATAATTGTGGTCTACTGTATGTGTGTATGTGGCTGCATGAGGACATGCAGGAATTAAGGGGGGGATGATGTGATGGAATGTAGGGATTTCCCGGCATTTCTGGACATTTCCCTTACCCCCTAGCCTAGGCGCACATGTGGCGCACATGTCGTACGAGCAACGCGAGTACGCACGTGCCTAGCGTCTAGCCTTGGCTTCCTAGCCGTCGAATTCCATTGGATAGTTATGGACGTTACTCTCATAGTAGGATTCTAGGATATTTTCTAGATACTATTGTAGAGGTTTGGTGGACTAGTGCGCTACCATTGGAGGAACGTGAACACACGATCACGAACCACGGGAAGGAACGGATAGAGACGTAAGCCACGGGAAGACACGCACTCAGGTAATTTGGAAGCTTAGTAGACCACAAGTAGGGAGTGGAAGCTCCGTGAGGTGGGGGTTACTTGTAATTGGAAAGAGCGTCCAACTTGTCGGCCATCCGGCCTTGTCTCTCTCTCTCTCACAACTTGGAAATTCTCTCTAACTTGTGCATTCTACTACACACACCCTTTCTCGAGTACCTTGTAAAGTGGGCAGGCCATGGGGCCACAGAGGACTCATGGGAATCTCAGGAGGCATTCGAGACCCATCCCGGGCTGGTTAATACCTATCATAGACTCCAGGGGCTCGCCCGGCCCATTTGGGACCAGGTGGCGCCGCGCGACACCTCCCTTGAACGGGCCCCTCCGGATGGTTGTCCCCCTCATTCCACTTGTGGAGTTCGCACCTGGTGTCTGGGAATACATGGGACGGGACCTATGGTAGGGACTGTATATCTTGTGTACTTTGGGGACAAGGGACGGGGTAGGTTGCCTACCTTGGTGGGTGTGGCAAGAGGCCTCATACCGCTTCGATGCAATGAACTCGGGGTTCTGCATTCAGGATGGAAAATGAAGTTCACATGGCATGCACCCGCAATCTGCTTAACTAGCATTTGGGACGTGGGGTTGAAGTACAGAAGTGACTTGGAACCCTAAGCTATGGGCTACTTGGAACCCTAAACTATGGGCTACTTGGAACCCTAGGATATGGGCTACTTGGAACCTTGGGATGGATTTCTTTCTATATACTATATGTGTACTTTCTGTGTACCTTATGTGTACACTATATGTACAGTATGGATAATGTATCATAAAGAAACTGTGTTGTATGGATAGCCACCTTTGGAAAGCATTGTGGACTGAGCTACACCAGTGTCATACTTATCTTGTTCGGGTTGTTTATCGGTTATGTCAAAAGCATTGTATTGTTTTAATAAATAATAAATAGGGATGTGTCAATAAAGGCGGACTTGGAGAGTTCGAAAGGAATAAGGCGAACGTTCGTCGTAGTTCGCCGTAATTTATCGTATCGTATCGTGTCGTATCGTATCGTATCGTATCGTACAGTATTGTACTTAAGACTGGAATAAAGCAACCAAAATAAATAAATAAAAAAATAAAATATTTGGACGCTTTAGTCAATTGCTTGGCATGAGAATAAATAGGGGAATACCTTGGAGGCGGGGACCCTAATGTAACCCATTCGGCAAGGGTCTAACGGCGCTGGTGGATGGGCCGTTCGGTGACGACCATTCCCTTATAATTGTGGTTTACTGTATGTGTGTATGTGTGGCTGCATGAGGACATGCCGGAATTAAGGGGGGGATGATGTAAAGGAATGTAGGGATTTCCCGGCATTTCTGGACATTTCCCTTACCCCCTAGCCTAGGCGCACATGTGGCGCACATGTCGTACGAGCAACGCGAGTACGCACGTGCCTAACGTCTAGCCTTGGCTTCCTAGCCGTAGAAGTTCCATTGGATAGTCGCTTACGTTATCTCCATAGTAGGATTCTAGGATATTTTCTAGATACTATTGTAGAGGTTTGGTGGACTAGTGCGCTACCATTGGAGGAACGTGAACGCACCATCACGAACCACGGAAAGACAGGGATAGAGACGTAAGCCACGGGAAGACACACACAGGTAATTTGGACGCTTAGTAGACCACAAGTAGGGAGTGGAAGCTCCGTGAGGTGGGGGTTACTTGTAATTGGAAAGAGCGTCCAACCTGTCGGCCATCTGGCCTCCTCTCTCTCTCTCTCTCTCTCTCTCTCTCTCCTCTCTCTCTCTCTCTCTCTCTCTCTCTCTCTCTCTCTCTCTCTCTCTCTCTCTCTCTCTCTCTCTCTCTCTCTCTCTCTCTCTCTCTCTCTCTCTCTCTCTCTCTCCTCTCTCTCTCTCTCTCTCTCTCTCTCTCTCTCTCTCTCTCTCTCTCTCTCTCTCTCTCTCTCTCTCTCTCACCACTTGGAAATTCTCTCTAACTTGTGCATTCTACAACAGATTGTTTATCAATAGCATTGTATTGTTTCAATAAACATTGAGCTAATAGAAATGTGTTGATAAAGGCAGACTTGGACACTTCGAAGGGAATAACGCAAACGTTCGTCCTATCGTATGTTCTCATATTGGATTGATACTTGGAACTTATATTCAATAAATGATTCACAAAAAGTTAATAAAATTTGGACGCCTTCATCAGTTACTTAGTTTGCGAATAATTAGGGGAATAATTTGGAGGCGGGACCCCGATGCAACCCAATTGGCAGGGGGCTAACAGCGCTAGTGGATGGGCCGTTCGAACGTTCGGTGGTGATCGTTCCCTTATAGTTGTGGTCTATTATGTGTGTGCGTGGTTGCATCAGGACATGCAAGAATTAAGGGGGGATGATGTAATGGAATGCACTGACTAGCCTAGGTGCACATGTGGCGCACATGTCGTAGGAGCAACGCCCGTACACGCGTGCCTTGCGTCTAGCCTTGGCTTCTTGGCCGTAGGGTTCCAATAAATAATAACCGATGTTACTCTCATAGTAGGATTCTCAGATACTTTGTAAGTACTATTCTAAAGGTTAGGTGGGCTCGAGCTGCACCATTGGAGGAACGTTAAATGCACGATGGGAATCCACGGCCAGGGAAAGGAGCAAGTAGACACGCCTAATTATCGGAAGGGGAAGACCCGTTCAGGTAATCAAGCTTATAATCAGACCACAAGTAGGGAGCGGGAACCCCGTGAGATGGGGGTTGCATGTAAAGGACTTGGCGTTCCAATTGTGGGTCATCCGGCCTTCGAAGAATTCTCTCTCTCTCTCTCTCTCTCTCTCTCTCTCTCTCTCTCTCTCTCTCTCTCTCTCTCTCTCTCTCTCTCTCTCTCTCTCTCTCTCTCTCTCTCTCTCTCCCTCCCTCCCTCCCTCCCTCCCTCCCTCCCTCCCTCCCTCCCTCCCTCCCTCCCTCCCTCCCCCCCCCCCCCCCCCCCCCTCTCTCTCTCTCTCTCTCTCTCTCTCTCTCTCTCTCTCTCTCTCTCTCTCTCTCTCTCTCTCTCTCTCTCTCTCTCTCTCTCTCTCTCTCTCTCTCTCTCTCTCAAACCTCTTTGAAAATGTGCCCAAACTTGTGCGTTCTAGAACATACATCACCAACCCCAAAGTCACTTGCATCGCATATTAATAATATTACGTGAAAGGGTTTGCGAAGGTCTGGAAGTGAGAGTATGGGTGCCTGTACCAATGCATCCTTTAATGCGGCTAGAGATTCGTATTGCTCCTTCCCCCAAGTCCACGAACTCTTGCTGCTGGACACTTTAGTCAATGGGGCTCGCAAACTATTTTCGGAATTTCATTCTCCGCATGTTGGTGACGTTTTGGGGTGTGGGCCAATTCCTGACCACCTCCACTTTTTGGGCGTCCACTTTTAATCCATCCCTACCAATGATATGCCCCAGGTACTTGAGTTTTGAGCAAAAGAATTCGCACTTGGCAAGTTTTGCATACAACTCCTTTTCCCGAAGGCGTTGGAACACCTTCCAACGGTGAGCATAATGCTCAACTTCATCCCGACTGAAGATCAAAACATCATCAAGGTACATCATTACAAACCCTTCCGGAATGAAATCATGAAATATTTCATGCATAAGGCGCTGAAAGGTAGCTGGGCCATTAGTGAGTCCGAAGGGGACTACTAAGAACTCGTGAATCCCAAATGGTGGACAGAATGCAGTTTAGGAATGTCTTCCTCCTTTACTCTTACTTGATGGTATCCACTCAGCACGTCAAGACTTGAGAAAATCTTAGCACCTTGAGTTTATCAAGTAAGTCGTCTATGCGAGGGAGAGGATATCTATAATGAATGGTGATTTTGTTCAACGTTCTGTAATCAATCACCATGCGGTATGTTCCTTCCTTCTTCCTCACAAGTAAGGCTGGTGAGGCGCAGGGGAAACATGAAAGGCGTATGTGTCCCTTTGACAATAGTACATCCACAGTTTTTCACATTCTTTTGTTTCCTCATCAGACAAGAGGTAAGCATGACGGTTTGGAGGAGATACTCCTCCCTGCACATTAATGGTCTGATATACTTGTTTGTGTGGGGGTAGTCCTGGTAGCCCACTTGGAAAATTATCTTTATATTCCCGGAGCAGATGTGCTAGTCTCTCCCGCGTTTTAGCACACATGTCTTGTAGAGGGTCCGAAGGCTTACTCCAGGTGAGCTCGGATTCTCCCTCTTCCTCTTCCTCTTCCCTTCCCGCGTCCTTCTCCACTTCCATCAAACTCTCCATGTCGGGGGCTGTGCCCGAGGTATCCCGGGCCGTAGAGTTGTTTAAGGAAGTCCCCATGTCCGTCCAGGGGTCGTCCATGTCCACCAAAGGTTGTATCTCTTCTTGTTCATCACAACCAAGATGTTCATCCTTGGCCATCACATTGAACAAGTCAGATTTTCCAATGATCCCGTTTGCCTTTCCTGGTATGTCCTAGTTTGATTCCCCATCCCAACTTCTTTCCCAAGCCTTTTTCCTGTTGGTTTTACAAGACCCATTTGTTATTGTGTCTAAAATGAGCTTTGCCAACCCCCACATTTACAGTAGCATGTCTTGGTGCTAGCCAATCATGTCCCAAAATAATGTCAATCCGGATTATGGAAGGGATCCCTTCCATGATTGAATCACAAACAAGAAGGGAGTGTCTCGTAATGAAAGCTGGAGCAAACCGGACACTCAAATCCAAATTCCCATTGGTGTGTGTTACTATCCCATCAGCACGTGTGACCGGTGAAGTCCTCTTCTTGTATCTCAAACCATGCAAAACTTTCACAGTGTGTCGCTCCGGTGTCCCTTCGGGACAAAACAGTGTGTCGCTTCGGTGTCAATTAAAGCTTTACATGGATATCCCCGGACCATGACAGGAAATGTGAGGTTAAGAGGTGAAGCACTTGATGTTGAACCCAGTTGACAAGATGCATGTGGTAATGCATAAGCTAAAACAAAGGAAAAAGGAGATGCACATTGCTTCCCATTGAAAGAAAAGCATTCCCCTTTGGGTCCCCCAGTAAGAATTTTTAAGTTTGGGCCAGAGCGTAAACGCATGAAGAAACTCATGCTTTTCCAAACCTTCTAGCCTATCACAAAAAATGCGCTCACTTGTGGATTCTCTTGTCGTTGGGCAAGAAAAGAGTGAATACAAGTTTCAGTCTTCCAGCTTTGTGTTTACCATGAACAATCAAAGATGTATTCTCACTTCCCAAGGAGTTCTGAATAATAAAAACTAAATAAGAAAAACATGTTTCATTCATGAATTAATAAAATCCAGTTTAGGGCCCGTGCCCTTCCCTTTTCCTTTCCCTTGTTTTCCCTTTCCAATTCCCATGGGCCACAAATGTGAAGGGGGTGAAACACCTTGCAGTGGTGCTGCCACTTGCAAATTATTGGCTTGCCTTGGATAGAATCCCGGCTGTAAATTTGATGGAGTGTGTCCACTAGCCTGTGCCTTGGCAGCTAAATATTGTTTCTGTTGAGGTGTGTACATACATTATGGGGTGCGTTGTGCTTTAGATGATCTTCAAATGTGTAATAAATAGAGACGGGTTCACTATCCACATAAGGTACCTTGAGACAAGTTCGGATGAGGTCTATTTAAAACGTAAGGTACATTGTAATCGTGATCACACGTTTGTAATCGAACTGTTAAGATTGCTGTCGTCGCTTAGTTTTTCAATTGGTTTGGAAAGATCCTGGGCATTCACAGATGCTAGTCTTGTCTTGCAATTGGATGTGTTGAACAGCAGACAATCGTATGGACTGTAACTGTGAGACGACATCCTTAACGACATGTCTGCCGCGTTTCCACGTGCGACGAAGCAGTGTGTAGTGTGTAATATGTGCATGTGTGATTGCTCAAGTGTTACGGAACCATATTAGTGTACAATCAAGCCACCCAAACAATTAAGGGACGGAGGCTTGATTGAGTATAGGAAGGTACTCGTTCTTACCCGTCAGGAGCTTATCCGTAGTTGGTAATCGTAATGCTCACTGTCAGATCATCGTGTAACGAACTTGTTTGGAAAGATCTTGGGCATTCTCAAATCTAGTCTTGTCCTACAGTTGCATGTGTTGAACAGCAGACAATCGTATGGACTGTAGCTGTGAGTCGACATCCGTTACGACCTGTCTCATGCGTTTCCAGGTGATGCATAATGCCCATAACCTAACAGGTTATGGGCCCCCCCAACTCTGGCTGCTGAGGACAAGCCGATTTGCGGTTTTGGGCAAGGCACTGGTGGCCAGCGGACACTTCAGAAGTCTGCTCTATTCCGACAGGGAAGACAGCCTCGCGGTTGTTTACCCGTCTTCAAGTCGTGGAACATGCTTCAGAATTCAAGTCAATCATTTGGTAAGCATGTGCAGAATCCATCCGCAGTTTCATCCGCTAAGGTGAGCTGGTGAAATCCCGGTTGGAAGTGGACGAGGCAAGAGACTACCTTGGGATGGAGGAGTGATATCTTGAGTGCACATGGGAGGTTGTGTATGATTTGGGTCCTGAATTTGTGAGTGTGTGGCTCAATGATTTGAGAGAGGATGTGATGCTCCTGAGTTACAGTAAGTATAGTGGTTGAGAGGTGAACCAATAGAAAGGCTTCTGTAAGTCTGTCACCCACTTAAGGCTCGAGATCAAGGCGGTCAGGTTTACATGAGTAATCATGAATAACCTTTTTCCACTAACATTAAGTGTGATACTCAGCAGGAAGAAGTGGGTGGACCCTGGGGAGCCCCCACGCAGGTATTGGTAGCCATCATGAGCAAAAGTACACGTACTGTAGCATGTTGATGGGCTTGCATATGTGTTGTATGTGCAAACCGCCAGTAGTTGGTGCAATATTGTGGTAAAGGACTTCTTGTTCCCCAATCCACTGAGCACATTCTTATTGTGGTCTTGTTCTGCTGCTACTCACTGATGGCTAGTCCCTAATGTTGAGGGTGAGAACGGCTGATCAGGTGTCGCGTTCAAACTTGCTGATGGCTAGTCTCTAATGTTGCGATCCATAATGCTGTAACGTAGGGGGCATTTCCACAAATTTTGTGACAAACATTGCACGCCTTCCAGCCCTTGAACTGCCGCCCTTGGGGTGCAGACGGAGACATCCATGGCCTGAACAAGCCGACCTGGCTTTGGAACAGTGTCGACCTGGCTTTGGAACAGGCACGCATACTGGAGATGCTGGATCGCCACGGAGAGCGAACATGGATTGGAAGTCAAAACGACTGCAGCGCTGATAGCTTCGAGCCTTCATTTGCTATGCTATTGCTGCTCATGGTATGCTATGCACAGCTATGCTATTGCTGCTCATGTAGTGCAGGCTACCGTGCTTGCCGAGAGGGAAGCTCCAATCCATCCAATCCATTTTGAGGGGAGAGGGTGCTCGTCCCACACCAAACACAGGAACCGTTTCCTAGGGCAACTTGCCTCAGAAAACAGGGCCTTCGAAAGGGCCGACCCGCCAGCTGCAGCTTGACAAAAATGTGGACTGTCACTATTGGCAACACAAATCTTTATGACTTTGAGCTCCCATGTCTGACGCCGTGACGCCTTACGGCCTCACCAATGTGGTGTCAGCTCCAAAGCCAGATGAGATCTGCAAGTGTATGCCATGGAAATGCTTCCAAGCTACCCACTGATCACAGCTAAGGACCCTGAGGTTCACACATGCTGTCCTGGAATAACCCCCATAACTTCAGATCTCCCGTCTGTACGGAGAGGGCATCAACAGCTGTAAGACAATGGAGAGCTGGACAGAGACGCGGCGTACCTTGCAGCATGGGCAGCCTTAAACTCCTGATATGTCAAGACTAACTACCACTCAGGAAGAAACTTAGAGGAAGGAAATGGAAAGCGATAGGGAGCAAGGAAATGGCAAACGATAGGGAGGAAGGAAATGGAAAGCGACTGCTTGAGTCGGCGGCCAAGGACCAAAATGGCAGGGCCAACGTCAATGACGCACCATCAACAGGCTGCCTGAAACGATAAACCTTCAGAAAATACCCGGATGGTTAGAAAATTAACTAAGCCGGCTTTTACATTTCCTGAAGATGCTCTCACTTGCAGGTATAGCAACGGTTACCGCAGATGTGTTATGGAAGAGGGACTCAGTCTGACCACTTTTTAGGTTTGCAGGACACGGAACCCGTACCTGGAGCGGTTTGAACATGCGGTTGACCACCCAGCAGCCATGGAATTCGACAAAATGCAAAATGAAGATTAACATGTTGACAAGGGACAAACACAGCAGTCAGAACTTGCCATGCTTGGCGACTTTGAAGGGGTTACTTGCATTTGGGGCAGATGTGCTTGTGCGCAGTGAGTGCATGGAAGCAGTTGTCCGCATACCCTCCAGGATGGTAGAGGAGACCGCAGAAAGAAGGCCCCATGCTGCTGCAAACACCAGCACCCCTTTGGCCACATCGGTCTCAACATGAATCTGATCAGACAGCACAGCACCACAAATTCACTTATAACAGCAAGCGCTTCCAAGCAAGCACCCCCAAGCAGCTCCCAATAAGGATCACTGCAAGGAGACGCTAGAATTCTTGCGGATGTACAGCAGGCAAAGCCGAAAACAGACAAAAACGCTGATACTCAAGGTCATATAACAACGTAAGGGATGGGACCGTTGGGAGACCAAGATGTGGGGCACCACGGACGGAACCCGTATGGGCATGCGTGGTGATTGGGCAGGGCACGATTTGCAACGACAACCATTGTGGTTACACATGAGGGCCCACTTCTCGTGTTGGATGACACGGTACATGCCTCACATAGCTGCTGCCTTGCCGACAACAGAATGCAGGAACAGACGAGAGATGCAACCTTCCCTAAGGTGTCATCTGCAAATGGAACTTCGATCTGAAATGGACAGACGAGTACTGATGCCTTTGCACTGTGTGAAGCTGCACGTAGCAATTTGTTTCTGCGCAATTGCTCCAGCACTTCGTGCGTCGATGACCAGAAAATACGTGGATGGACCTGGCAGAAGGGGGCCTGCCACAATTCTGCTGCCACAATGCTGTGTGTGTGTGTGTGTGTGTGTGTGTGTGTGTGTGTGTGTGTGTGTGTGTGTGTGTGTGTGTGTGTGTGTGTGTGTGTGGTGTGTGTGTGTGTGTGTGTGTGTGTGTGTGTGTGTGTGTGTGTGTGTGTTTGTTTGTGTGTGTGAGTGCGTCCACGCGCCTGCGCGTGCATGTGGGTCTGCGTGTGCGTGTGGCGTGCGTGCGTGTGTGTGTGTGTGTGTGTGTGTGTGTGTGTGTGTGCGCGCGCGCGCGCGCGCGCAAAAGGGAGGAGAGGGGAGATTTTACGCAATGCAACCCCTCTCCAACCATACAAGATAATCTGTGTGACCTTTCAACATGGCATTCAGATCTCGAGACCCTTTCACTTCAGCACTTAAAAAATGTACAGATTCTAAACATTGGCCGGATAGACCATCAAAGTCGTCCAACTCTCACTGCTCTGAATCAAAAAGCAACTTGGAGGCAATGCACTGTCTGCTCCTGTCTTAAGGACATCGCAATGACGTTGTTGGCCCACTTCGGTGCCAAGAGCATTTATCATCATGCTGAAAAGCCATTAACTACAATGGCTGAATCCGCAGGTCAGCAACATCCTTTTGCTAGGGCAAACCTCAGAGGGAGTGCTGTTGTCCCCGCCTTAGAAATGAACAATATGTTGTCAGGGTCATATTTTTTTTTGAGGCCTAAAAAGACTTCGCATCAGTTTGCTGGCCAAAATGTATCGGTGATACATCATCACGAAAATAATGTAGTTCCAATCAAGGTTTGCGCATCCATGGTACCGTACCCATCCATGGATCAATGGATAGAAAGACCGCCATTTGGCTTCTCGCCCTCATTAGTCATCCCAATCTGCAAGAGAGGTTTTGTCCAAAGGCTCCAGACTCCAGTTCCAGTAATGTTTCAAAAAGGATTAAAAACCACTTACACCTTGCCGAATGAATTTGTCTGCAAAAGCAGCAGCTTTGATACGCGAATTTGGCCGGCACAGAGCAACCATGCAGAACCTCAGCAGATTGCTTAAGACCTGTTCTAACTTGATGGAATCTGCAAAAATTGCTACTATGTATCGATAGGTATCGTAGCAGTAGTTGTCCACTTTTGATAGGCTTACGGGTTTTAAGTGTTCCAACCAGGAGGAGGGCCTTCATGCGCGAATCGCCATCATAGGGTGATCCGAACCAAAAGCCCCTGCCCAATGCCAATGCACGCTATCTTGTGATGCCTGCAGATCTGCCTGTCGAATGTCCCGTTGTTCTGTAATGATGCTGGGAACAGCGCAGCTCCCACTCGCCTCAGACTTGAAGAACAGCTCATGCATGTCTTGTTCCTCATGCCCCAGCTATGGCCAACGACTCGGGAGTTTGACGGTAGAAAATGTTCGGCCACATTCGCAATGTAGCACCGTGTCCTAAACAGTGTAATATCTTACAGTCCTGTCAAGGTTTGGAAACAGTTAGAACAACTGAAAAACCTTGCTTTGGGCCTCATGTTCACAGAGTCGTACACATTCTTGCCCACTGAGAGAGAGAGAGAGAGAGAGAGAGAGAGAGAGAGAGAGAGAGAGAGAGAGAGAGAGAGAGAGAGCGTCTGTCTGTGAGAGAGTAATGTGGTGTGTGTGTGTGTGTGTGTGTGTGTGTGTGTGTGTGTGCGTGCGTGTGCGTGCGCGTTCCTTTTTTTGGGGGGGGGGGCACAGGGCAGGCGCGGGCCCGGGGGGGGGGGGGGGGGGAGTTGCCAGGAGTCTTGCGGCCAACACTGACCAAAAGGGTAATCCACGTGAGAAAGGGCACACCTTGATCCAGAGGACCTGTATGTACTTGGTACAGGTGCGACAAGCAGCAGCTAATCTCAGGCAAGGAGAGCCTGTCATCAAGGAGGAACGCCATGCACTTATAAATGAGACTTTGCCACTCTGGAGGCCACTCATCCTTGGGAGCATCCTCAAAAAAGAAGTTGCCCACCTGGTGCAAAACCAACGAGCACACGGTCACGATGTACGGCAGACACATCCTTTACTCGCAGTGCAAGCGAGCCCCTGCCCAGACAACCTAGCTGCAGATGTCCTGAAGGATGGCCCTAGCAAAACATCCCAGTTCCGTCTACAAATGCCGCCACATGTCATGTTTGCTGAACGTGTCGTTCCAAAATGTAATCCACCTTTCCCCCTTTACTTTTAGTCCCCCCCCGGGGGGGGGGGCGGTGAGAGCATGTATTTGGTATGCGCAAACAGGAGTGAGGCTTACGGTAACATGCGTGTCCCTGAGCCTTACTCCCCCCCACCCCCCACCCCCCCCCCACCCCCCACCCCCCCCACCCCCCCCCCCCCCAAAAAAAAAAAAAAAAAAAAGTTGTGAGATAGAAAAGAAGGGGGGGCGCAACAAGGGAAAACACATCCCTAATCCTCCCCCACGCCCCACAATCAGGCCCCAAATCAAGGGGAGGAGGATCTCCAGAAAGAAGGAAACAGTCTCACTGCGGTCTGGACATGAACCCAGGAGCATGCCCACACTAGCATCCTCGGGCCACACTTAGTAAATACCATATGATAGCAAGGCAAACGGGGTGATTCAAACAACGTTTCCAACTAGACCACAGAAGCTTAAGACTTCGCACCCGGTAGTTTTCCTTCACTTCATCGGAATCTTTCTCATTCAAACGGCACTTGTGGTCCATGAGCTCATGCAGCAGGTTTCCATATGCAAAAATGTTGCATTTGGGGTCGGCTGTGGGCCATCATCCAACAACTCTGGGGCCAGAGCAGTAACCATTCCTCTACACCATGTAAACCGTTTTTAGTTGTTGTCTGACAGCTCCTAGCCACAATGTTTATCAATTCCCTTGCAGACTAAGGTGGCGGAGGTGAGGAACATGTACGGATAAATTGTGCTGCACAGACTTACATGTTTCTCTGCTGAAGGACAAGGAGAGAGAAAAAAGGAATGAAGGGGAGAGAGGGGGGGGGGAGGCAAAAATGGGCGAAAACTTTTGAACATCCAAACAAGAAAACCAGAATCAAGGTCACAAACCAGCCCCACCTCGTACGCCTAAACTTACTTCCCATATGCCCCCTCTCCTCCCACCACCATGGCCCCGTGCCGGGGGGGGGGGGGGGTGGGTTGTGGAGGGATGGACACATCTATGTATGATACTCTTTAGACACATGGGGTTCAAGACCATCCCTGTCAAGCTAGTACAAACCTGGGGAGTTCTCAGCCACACGGAGGGTCGTGCATGCTGAGTACGCAGCCAAAATCGCACAACCGCAGGCTACCATCATATGCAACTAGACCATTCTTCAGCTTTATGTCCCCATGCACAATCCCTTGACTGTGCAGGCTCTCCAGAATAAGTGCCAGCCCCAGTGCCAGCCATATCTTGTCGGCATAAGTCAGTGCTGGTCCATCCCTGTGTCCCCACCCCTCAGAACATGGAATCCAGCCTACCCCAGCTGCCGGAGTCTGGCCTCAGGAGAGGAAAAGGTATGAGTGGGAAAGCAATCCAACAAACACTTGCATGGGAGCAGCGGTCCACTTGAGCAGTGGAAGGAATTCGGGTTCGCCATGACTAAGCAAGTTGCCCTGCATGCTTGCGCAGGAGATGAGCCTGCAATACAAAACTGAACTTTGCCGGTACCACAGCACGCGAGGGGGTTGCACCCATGGAGACAGATGTACATATGCCCACGGGTCAGAGGGGTTCCGATCAACGTCGGTGGGTTTTGCCTCTGCTGCGTCCCTGATTTGATCTAACTTTTGTAAGGCAATTTAATTGCAGAGATTGCTAGGTGCAAAGTGCATACATCTGTGATGATTGCGCCATCATAGATGTATGCACTTTGCCCCCAGCAATCTCTGCAATCAAATTGGCTTACAAAGTTAGATCTCACCACGGACGCAGCAGAGGCAGAACCCACCGACGGCGATCGGAACCCCTCTGACCCGTGGGCATATGTACATCTGCCTCCATGGGTGCAACCCCCTGGCGCGCTGTGGTACCTGCAAAGTTCAGTTTTGGATCGCAGGCATATCTCCTGCGCAAGCATGCAGGGCAACTTGCTTAGTCATGGCAAACCCGAATTCCTTCCACTGCTTAAGTGGACCACTGCTCCTATGTAAGTGTAACTTGGATTGCTTTCCCACTCATATGTTTCCTCCTGTCACTTGTGGGGGACATTGTTAAGCGTTTTTCATTCTTGAGAGTGTTAGAGTGAGTGTTTGGGGCTCTCAACCCCATCTTCCTTACAGATACGTCAACTTCCCAGGCTTGATGGAACACAGGAACAGCGAGTAGGGGAGGGGCCATGGCAGCGAGTAGGGGAGGGAGTGAAGTAGGATCAAGGGCAAGGACTTTCTGGGGAATTTCGGAGAGCAACACAAAGTGTTTGCTTAATGAAAAGCCCCCTAGACAGCACAAGATGTAAGACTACCATTTAGGTGCACACATTCACACAAGTCACACACACACACACACACACACACACACACACACACACACACACACACACACACACACATACACGCGCGCGCACGCACGCACGCACGCAGGCAGGCAGGCAGGCAGGCACGCGCGCGCGCACACACACACACACACACACACACACACACACACACACACACACACACACACACACACGCATGCACGCACGCATGCACTTGCCATAACAAGCACCAACATAAGCAGTGGAAATCAAACAATGGAAGCACTAGACCCTTTTTCAAAGCAGTCTACAAGAAGAAAACCACAGTTCAGCATGGACCCCATTGAAGGAGCTTACCATAGAAACCTCAACAAGTCCCCTTGTGGACAGAACTCAGTCAGATTGCCAATAATGCGGGGTACGGGATCATCAACTGTGACTCCTCCTACAAGCTTAGTTATCCCAGGCAGCTCCCTACATCTAAGAAGCAGTTCTGTTTCGCGCTGAAGCATAAACCCAGCATGGTAAACGTTCCTTGCATTGTGTCGTAAATGGGGTTCATCACTATTCAGGCCCCGCTACAAGACGTACTCCAAAGTGAAATTTACATACAATGTCTGCATCCCCGCTATGCTGCCATGTAGCGCAAATAACACATAACGAGATGAAAAGAAAAGTGTTTCATCCACAAACAGCATGCACCTTCCTGCTGGACGATTGCACACAACCTCAGGAGAAAGAATCCTGCTGCTACAGCATACATACCTGCTTTGGCACCTTGAGTGCAAACAGGTTATTGTTGAATCTAATGGCATGTACAATGCCATATTCGCCTGACACATCCGCGTTGCCACAAACTTTAAGTTCTTCAGGCTTCAGTACGAGGACAGCTTCAGGCAAAATATTCAAAAATGTGGTAGTTCTCGGGTCCACCTCGATGGAGGGTGGGAGAGGAGCCAAGCGCAATAATGCCCAAACTGCAGACAAGCAGAATCTACTCAGCTGCAAAATTTCACGACAAGGATTCGCCTTATGAACACAGGAAAGTCCTTTCTCTGGAAGCAGAAGCTTGGCACGTGCCTGCAGAACTTCAGCAGGGACAGCGAATAGGGCAGGAAGAGCACACATTGCGCTAGAATCAAGGAGAAGTCCACAAAATGTAGTGCGCCAAAACGCTACAGGAAAATGTAGTACGGGAAGTAAACACATAACTGAGACAAATACAGACCGTCAGGCTGAATATGGTAATGGAAGTCGGGTTCGTTGCCGGCTGTCTCTGTGCTGCAGATGCCATCCTCCATCC
>MVGU01001276.1:47500-52500 GCA_002005505.1 Botryococcus braunii
AGGTGGCCTTACAAACCAGCGTGTCATGTCCCCTTACCCACCATCCTAACACCATGAGCTGCATTCGGAAATATCAGAGGGATGGACATTCTGATGCAAATGTAAACCGAATCCTCGTTGCTGCTTGGAATTGATATTCAAAAGGGTTGCTGTTCAGAAGGGAAGCCCACCAAGGGCTTGTGGATTTCATGGCACTGAGACGCCGTTCGGAACAACCCGACAAACGGCGGTTGGGATGCAGGGAGGGGAGATGCGCTGCACAGCAGTGGGAGTAGTACAGGGGCATCCGGTACTGGAGTGCTGCGGGAGGGCAGGGCAGAGGAAGTGAAGGAGGGGACTGCCATTGCTGCAAGCAGGGGCCGCTGCGGCACCCCAGTCCCGCCAGGGGGACTGGTGAGCATCATGATACCCACCACCTATCCCTACGGTCCTGAGTACATCTTGGCCAAGGAGCATGCCGTCAACATCATCGGGGGCCAGGTACCTTCCCATTCCCTCCTCCTCCTCGTATCTGCCGCTTTCCGTTTCCCTTTTTTTGCCCTCAGCCTGGCATTGTTCCCGCGCTAGGCCCGCACATGCACCCCCCCCCACACACACACACACACAGATGTGCACACGTGTGTGTGTGTGTGCGCGCGCGCGCGCCCGCGCATGCGGGCGGGGCCCATGCTTGTGCTCATGCTTGCCGCGGGGCCTGTCACAACCCATCGGTTCTAATAAGTTAGCGTGACGTGTTCTATCGGGGCCGGAGCATCCATGTTCGGTGCGGCACGCCGCAGGCGAATGTGTGGACGGAGTACATATCGGAGGAGAAGACGGTGGAGTACATGCTGCTGCCGCGCCTGTGCGCTCTGGCCGAGGCAATGTGGACCCCGCGCGCTGCCCGAGACTGGCCAGGCTTCCGCTCTCGCCTGGCTGCCCACCTCCCCCACCTGGATGCCCGTGGCTTCGACTACCATCCCCTCTGACGGACCCCCTCACCTGTGCGTCCTTGCCAGCCTGTGCCGCACAGCCAACCTCGCTTCCTTTCAACAAAACTTCGCCTTGAGAACTCAGGAAGCCCAAGTGGATGAGGAGCATCAGCAAAGCTTGCCGCGCGGCGAAGCTCAAGACGCTGGAGTGGATGAGGAGCGTCAGCAAGCTTGGCGTGCGGCGAAGCTCAAGACGCAGAGTGGATGAGGAGCATTAGCGAGCTTGCCGCGCGGAAGTTTCAAGACCCTCGAGTGGATGGAGAGCAACAGCAAGGTCAGATTGCCAGGTAGAGAAGCCCAGGTTTGCCTGCACGCCCGCTCGAGTGGACGAGGAGCGCGCCCAGTTTTTGAAAAGGCGTGTGGTTTGTGTTCTCCATTAGACTTTTTCCGTTCCTGGAATTGACAGGCTGCTTCAGCAGTGCATGTGGCTGCATTGCCGTGGGATTGGAGATCGCCATGTGGGAGTGCAGACGTGGAAAATTGCTTCTTGGCCCTTCAGGGTCTCCACTGGTGACTGCCGGCGGGAACCGGGGTAGGATGGGTCCCTTATTGGGGCACTCACATGTGGGACATTATATTATTTTAGTTACATTAATTAAACCATAAGGCAGATATCTGTGGCTTTTAATGCTCACTCAGGCCCGCATATTGTGGGACCGTTACATTTTATGGACTGCCCCGCTGTGGGCTTTATTTTTACTCCATTTCGCGTTTGACCCGCCGTTTCCTCCCGAAGCAAAGTGGTGCCTCGGCTAAGGCGAGACCGAGATAGTGGACCCCCGCCCAATGTCTCCAGCCGGAAGCTGCCGCAAGAAAGGGCTCGCATCCGGTTGGTCGAGTACAGCTTTTGTGGCCTTTACAACAGAGAGGTTGCAGGAGATAGAAGCAGCGTTCACATCCACGTAAATCCTGCTTCGCCCTAATCCTGCAATATTGAGCACTACTCCTGAAATAATGAACGAAGTCCTCGAAGCTTTCTCACTGCTTTTGCGGATTGTGCCGTTCACGACGTTGTGGGTTTCAGAGACCACGGTGGTGTTCAGGACGAGGGCACTCTAGATCTGTCATGTGTATTGCGATAATGCCGATTGGGCGGGCGAGCTCCAGGTTTCGCCACAGGCTTTGTAGAAGCGCATTGTGCATCTGCACTAGTCGTTCAGGTGCTCTGCTGCGTTATTTAGGGGAAGAAGTTAGAGAAGAAGAGAAAATGATCAGGAAGAGGAGAAGAAAAGAAAGAGAAAGGAGGATAGGGAGGAAAGGGAAGAGGAAGAGGAGGAGGAGGAGGAGGAGGAGGAAATATTAAAACATGCAGAAGAGAAGGAAGACCGCGGTAAGATTCGCATGTTCAAACTCAGCTGTCGCTGAAGAATTAATGTGGCCGATGGTTTCGAGCCCACTGCGGAAGTCCTGGCAAAAGGCTGTTCTTATGCAGCCACGTGACTGTATACAGCTCAGCATATCACAGAGTTACGTCCCAACAGTATAAGAGATTAAATCTATGGAAATTGATTATGCCCTTTTCCCTTTCACATATACCAGTGGAGCGATGACAGTGCTCGGCGTGGATCTATATGCTGGTGTTGTGCGGATGGGATTCAGCTCTCACGGCCAGAGCACAGCCAGAGCACGGCCAGAGTTGCAATGAGAGCAGAAGGTTCTATCTTAGCCGGTCTTGGACATCCTGTGCCTGTTCTTGAGACAGGTAGGAGTCTTGTTTGGCATGAGTGGGACCGAGCGTGGAGATCGGCTGCAAACGGCAGGCCAGACTTTCATAATCAAGTTCCCCCTCATGGGGGGCCTTGTGAGCCGCTGGTTTGCTGGCCTTGTATGAAGTTTGGAGTGTTCATCAGGCTGGCATGTGTCCATTATGCATGCGAACTACAGCTGACTTGATCGGAAACATCCCGACTCCGAAACGGAATTTGTACCCAAAACCATTGATTCTCTATGGAAATCGAATTTCTATTCGATCTCGACGGAGTTCCCAACTTTTAGGACGGATGGGCGCTCATTCATTGGTTTTGGAACGCCTCTGCGTATATACATATATGCAGATGCACAGGCATCGAGATATCAATATATCTGCCCATGAGGTTTGGCTCGGCAATAGTGGCACGGGTGCTACTCTTGCCCAGCTAGGTCCGCCTTCGTATGTAGTAGTCACGTGGAGGGCATATGTGCACTTATGCCCTCCGTAAACTCCCCCTGTACAGCACATTGCTTGAAGGTACCTGCAGCCCCTATAGGTTGGGGGGGGGGGGGGGCTGCCTTCGTATATAGATATATACCAGCCACAATGCCCCTACATATCTCCCCTGCCCCGTAGACACCGGTAAAACATATGTGAATATACACGTAGGCACCCGAGACCATGTTGGACCATGCTGTGTGGCAACAAGGCCGGACTTGATTTCGGTTTGCAGGCATGCAGTACATCTCTTCGAGCTTCACACTGCCGGGAGTGTCGGGGTGGGAGTTTAGGGCTCTCGCCTCCATCGTCCTTTTTCCTTCGGGCTTGGACACCTGGGCTCTGCGCCTTTTTCCGAAGCCAAAAATGTTAGAAAATTCAGACGATGTAATCTAAAATTTAGAATTTTAGATCACAAATAATACTTCAGACGATTTGTATTTTTTTTCAATTGAGGAGGAAGAACGTCAAAACGAGGTTGTACTTGACCGTTTCAGTAGTCAGTCCTTTCGGTGTGGCAAACGTGTCGGGAAAAGCCACGGTTGCCCCTCATCCAGTGATGACGTTACGACTTTGGTTCTGCAACTGAAAAGTTAGCTTTTTCAGACTCTCTGGTTTCTCTCCTGTTTTTCCCCGCATTTCAAGGGTTTGACGTGTGATTGATCAATATTGCATTGAAAGCCAAACACGTGCTGGCCATCAGCACATGAGCAGCGAGAAGGCCCTCAACGTGCATCTCTCTCTGGCTCAGTCTGCAGGGATACGAGGGAATTAATTCGAATGTCGATTAATAATAGACGTGTGACGCATCCACGTGGAGACCCATTTGGAAGTTGCAGACGCATCATAGGATGCGTCTGCAACTTCCACAACATGACAAGGCCTTGTCATATTTGTAGCTGCTTGCATGCTGTTCTTGGCCCGAAGAAAGGAACGTTCCTTTCTTCCGTTAACTTCGAGGTGCTGATCAAATGAACGGAAGCGTCAACTGTATACAGCCCTTACGTTATTATGTACAGCCCTTACAAGGGCACGATCGTGTCGCGACGATGCATCCTCGTACACCTGAGGGGTTTTCAAAGGCCACCGCAACTGCCCCTAGGGGGTGTTTATACAAATTTGCAACACCCCAAGAGGCAGTCTGGTCGTGATAATTGCCGTTTCTAGAAGATCTTCATTCCACCCCTTTTTTCCACGTGAGAGTTGCACCACGAGCACATTCAGCGCCCCTTGGCCTCCACTCCCTCGGCTTCTCTGAATGGGAGACTTCTTCCGCCGTTGTTGATGAATAGGACGCAATCTGTGAACGAGGCTGCTGCATGTATGAGGAAATCTCGCGAGGAACGATCGTACAAGTACTAACAATCCAGTTGATACAGCTACTGTGCTGTATTTGCGAAACAGCAGGATGAACTGCTATGCACACGTATATACATTATATGTGTACACATATAATGTATATGTGTATGCCGACTTCCATACATATGTAGAAGGGACAGTAACGTCATTTGGTGGCCAGTAGGGCACAGAAATTTCATTTAAATGGGCAAGGCAGTTCGCGGCACCTATGACTCCTGCAGCTGCCAAAGCTCAAGTGCTAAATTCTATTCGTAGGTACACTCAGCTGAATAAGTAGGTGCGCGCACCTGGTGCCGAGCTCGAGGTGCATGGAAGAGGTTTATGGTACTGCCATGTAGGAGGCGGAGCCTCGAGGCGGTTAACCCTAGTGCCCCCCCAGGCCACTAGTGGGCCTCCAGGCGGTTAACCCTAGCGCCCCCCCAGGCCACTAGTGGGCCTCCAGGCGGTTAACCCTAGCGCCCCCCCAGGCCACTAGTGGGCCT
>MVGU01001276.1:57500-60000 GCA_002005505.1 Botryococcus braunii
CAGAGGGCTAAACATGTTGGAACATGCAGAGGGGTAAATATGTTGAAAAATGCAGAGGGCAAGAGACAGAGGGCGAACCTGGCCGATGGATGCAGCAGCAAGGGGCTCATCATCAAAAGTGGCAAGGAGGGAACGCCATTCGGGTCCCAGCTCCGCCCGCAGTACAGCCTCCAGCTGGCGTCGCGGCATTATGTCAGCCCCCGCCCGTACCCGCTCCAGCGCAGCCGTCAACTGCCACGAGCCCCAACCCCCCCTTGTGCTCTCCATCCATACAGCAACAGCACAACTGTCCCATACAGTGACGACACACACAACACTGTACAAAGCCTGCTGCTGGTTGCCGAATCAGTTTGCAGGAGGGCAGTCATGGCACATGTGTTTCGTATGTACACTCTGCCTTCCAGCGGGCATCTCCACTACCAATGACCGGGCCAAGGATACGCGCAACGCACGTATATGCACACGCACGCACGCGCGCGCGCACACACACACACACACACACACACACACACACACACACACACACACACACACACACCCACACACGCACGCACACACACACACACACACACACACACCCACACACACACACACACACACACAGACACACACAGACACACACACACACACACACACACACACACACACACACACACACACACGCCCACGCACGCACGCACGTACGCACTCGTGCGCGCATGCATGCATACACGTGCTGTGACGCAGGCACCCAGCGGAGACAGAGGTGGGGGTCACTCGACACAGTGCCGTAAGTAAATGAGAATCTCCCCCAAGGCAAGAAGTACCTGAGGAGGCAAAACTTGTTCATCTTGGATGGAGAGCATCTGGCCCAGCTTCAGGGCAGCTCCTCTCATGCGACATAACGCGTCTGCCAAGCGCTCTGCATTTGCTTCCGTCATCCTGCAAGTACCACACCACCGCTTTGTACCGGCACGCCTCACTTCGAGAGTAAAATAAGGGGGGGGGGCCTTAGTTCCAAGGTTGAATGAGTATACAGCAACCCCAGATCAGGGCATTGCCTCATATCCTTAAATGCCCAAACTGGACTGGAGGACACCCAAGACACAACTTTTAAGTAATGTAAAAGAAAGAACAAAACAAAGAGCACCCCAAGGGGGCGCGGGTGTGAAAACAAATTTAGGATAACGAGGCCAACGATCTAGTGCTGGAGTTTGATCCCAGCATGTTAAACCCAGCCCCACCAACTGTGCTTCATAACCAACTGCCACCCTTGGGCCCCATGTCAACATCAGTTAGTTCAGGTTTAACACATATGGCTGGGCCCATGCCTAAATAATCCAGTCGATGTTCAAAACGTAGCTCTGTGTGCGGGCATAGAATGGGTTCACCAAACCGCAACTTCAAAAACAACCACCCGTTGCACAATCTGCAAACAGCAGAATGCTTCCATCGAAATCGGGCCAGTGGCACCAGTGCAACCCTTCTGTAAAATCTCTGGGAGGGGCGACACATTTCCTCGCCTGCTAGTCTGCCAGCTACGACACAAGGCCTTACTGGGTTCCCTAAGAGGACTATACTTGGAAACGGGGAAAATCTTCATAAGCAATGCACCAGGCTCCGCCCTCACACTGCCCCACCCTTTTTCGGGTTCAGCGATTCCTGTCCGACCTCATAAACAATCAAAGTCGCGCAATCGTTCGTGAGCATACATGCGCATGCATGCACGCATGCACGTGTGTGTGCGTGCGTGCATGCACGCGCTCGTGCATGCTTCTCTCTCTCTCTGTGTGTGTGTGTGTGTGTGTGTGTGTGTGTGTGTGTGTGTGTGTGTGTGTGTGTGTGTGTGTGTGTGTGTGTGCGCACGCGTGTGCACGCATGCATCTCTGTGTGTGTGTTGGGGGGGGGGGGTGGCGGGGTTTGGTCATATGTGACTTTATGCCTCTGCGCGGGAGGAGTAAGGAGCGGGTGTGGCAGTACACCCAGTCGATTGGAACTCACTATAAACCTGTCTCCTCTACCTGTGAAGGGGTCCAGGAAAAGAAGATGGGCTATCCTGAGGCCCCCACCGTCCCCAGTCCCCAAATGCATGGTCACAATGCTAAATCGAGGGAAAGGACCGGTGCGTAGATCAAGCAAGCCCCGTGGCTCACAAACAAATCTAGTCAGCCTGACGGATAATGTGTAAGGACTGGAAATGATGGGTAACGTATAATGAATGCTCATGACAGGTAATGTGTAATGATTGGTCATGACAGGTAATGTGTAATGAATGGTCATGACAGGCAATGTGTAATGAATGCTCATGACAGGTAATGTGTAATGAATGGTCATGACAGGTAGGGTGTAATGACTTGCACTGACGGGTGATGTGTGACATCTATTCAGTCATTCAAGTGGCCGCAGCAGGGGAGGAGAGGGAGGAAAGTTGAGGGAGAGCTGCGCACCAGTTGCTGGATCGTTGCCTGCCCTGCAGGAATCCCGACACGGAATCCGCCACCGAGCCGTACACGAGCGAGGC
>MVGU01001276.1:65000-102500 GCA_002005505.1 Botryococcus braunii
CACCAATGCTTGAGTAATCACAATGGTTATGAGCTGCCAACGTAGCAATTTCGCACAATAATTATATGTGGCGACAGCTAACGATAGTCAAAAGCTTGTATAGAGTGCAGGGCACGTATATATACATATACATGCATGTCATCAGAAGGGCGCGGCATATACGTATATGTGCATGTCAAGAGAAAGGCGTGGTGACGCTGCGCAGCTATTTTAAAGAAGTACAACCATACAGCTGTATGAGATTAAGAATAGAAATGGTATGAAATTAAGATTAAGATAAAAATTAGGGTGGAAGGTTTGATCGGCAGCTAGGGTCAACAAGGCTGATACCTGCGGGTGCCCTGGCACGTTTCCTTCACTGTACCTTCCGGGACGATCTGGGGCTGCTGCGCCCATCTGGTAATTCGCTTGATCCTTTGTGTGTTCTCCGAGACGGACACAGCGTCCAAATAGGACAGCAATTAAAGTTCTTGTAATTACTGCAGAAATTATTTATGTGCACCTCAGAACCAGGGAAAGGGGATACGAAAAGGCCGGTACTTTATGCGTGTCACGTTGGCAATGCAGTTAACGAGGCTATCAAAGTTTTCGGCTCACATGGGCCACAGTTTTGTGCTTTCAACGAGATGCACAGCTGCTAGGTTGCGGGAAAGATCTGCACTACGCGGGTGAGAGTAGTGACACGCGACTTCCTACTGCATGCGGAATCTCGCTGTGCGGGAAATGTAAACGCTGGTGTCGAGCGAGAAACGAGTGGAATACTTATCAAAATGCAAAAAATGTCCTTAGTTGGTTTTGTGTACAGGTTCCGTCCAACTTGCAGACTTCAAAGCACACTTCCCACGTTGAGTTCCTTCATTGGAGAGACGGAGCAGCGAGGTTACGCTCGTTCGGATGTGGGGTCAGTCAGCGCATACTATGCTGGAGAGGTGCGATTGTATAGGTCGACTGGTATCGTCTGTACCTCAGCGCATCTAGGGGCTCCCAAGCCAGGCTAGGCAGTGGGGCTTTTTCACTTGACCTGGCCTTTGATGACGATTCAGAGGAGCCCTTACAGAGCTCCTCTGAGTTTGAATACATGGGAGAAAATTTTACTGAGCCTTTGTGCATTTTAAAGGCGTGTACACCTGCTGGCATGCAGCCCTCCCTTTGTCTGCGCTGTCCTTTCTCAAGTGTGCTGTCCCTCCCCCATCCCTCTCAAGCCCCCAACCTCGTGTGTGTGTGTGTGTGTGTGTGTGTGTGTGTGTGTGTGTGTGTGTGTGTGTGTGTGTGTGTGTGTGTGTGTGTGTGTGTGTGTGTGTGTGTGTGTGTGTGGGCGCGCGCGTTTGTGCGTGTCTGCGGGGAAAAACCTGGGTGTGAACATACTCGAGCGCGCAGGCGCGCGCACACGCGCGCACACACACACACACACACACACACACACACACACACACACACACACACACACACACACACACACACACACACACACACACACACACACACACACACACACACACACGCACATGCAGACGCACGCTTGGGCGGGAAGGAGTCACTTCCAAGTGTTTCATTGCACATGATGGTTTCAATCTCTGCTGGAGCGACTGCGAGTGGAGGTGAGGGAGGCTACTTTAAATAAGCAAGGGTCTCGCCATGTTGCAGCAGCAGCAGCAGCAGCAGGAGGCGGCGGAAATAGGGGAGGTTGACTGGTCATCAGACATAGTGAACTCAGTATCTCTGGTGGGGCGCACCAGCCGCGCTTTCGAGCTGCGAAGTGTGGGCACCACAGTCGTTGCAAATTGCAGCCTTGCCGTTTCTGTTCGGAAGGACCAGACAGAGTGGTGGGGCCCTTTCTCCTTTGTGGGATGCTGACGGGCGCCCGCTTTTTTCTGCACAGACCCATCCCGTCGTTTGGAACATGAAGCTCCCCTGGCATGAAGCCCTCCTTGCCTGTACATGTGCGCACGTGTGCGCATGAGCGTGCGCGCGCGCGCATGTGTGAATGTGTGTGTGTGTGTGTGTGTGTGTGTGTGTGTGTGTGTGTGTGTGCGTGTGTGTGTGTGTGTGTGTGCGCATTTTTGTGTTTGAATGTGTGTGTGTGTGTGTGTGTGTGTGTGTGTGTGTGTGTGTGTGTGTGTGTGTGTGTGTGTGTGTGTGTGTGTGTGTGTGTGTGAGAGAGAGAGAGAGAGAGAGAGAGAGAGAGAGAGAGAGAGAGAGAGTGTGTGCATTTTGTGTTTGAATATGTGGGCCTGTGCGTATGTGCGTGTCCCCTTGCATGACGCTCCCCCTTACATGACGCTCCCCCTTGCATGACACTCCCTTTGCATGAAGCTCCCCTTGGCACATGACGCTCCCTTTGCATGAAACTCCCGTTGGCACATGACGCGCCCCTTGCATGAAGCTCCCCTTGCATTCTCTTCGGGTCTGCCCCTCCTTTTGGTAGCTACCCATCCCGCCTAGCTATCATGTGACAGTTATTGCCTTGGATGCCATCAGCAGTCCAGATAGATCGACATTGCAGGCATAGATCGACATTGCAGGCGTTGGACGCAAGGGCAACAGTTGCAGGCGGTAGATTCAGACCGACATTTGCAGGCGTTAGACTTTGCGCAACATTCCTGGGAACGAAGTGCTTTGTAAAGAGGGTCTCCGGTCCGTAGGCCTCCGTCCTGTAAACCCTAATCCCGGAGGCGCCCGGGGGGGGGGTGTCCGACAGGTTTGAGATCGAGGTGTGGGGAGCTCTTGCGGAGGCTGCCTCCCAGTCAGTGGAGAAGGGGACTCAGATCCGCGTGCTGGGAAGGCTGAAGCTCAACGAGTGGACAGACCGCGAAGGGAACCCCCGAAAGTCCTTCAAGGTTTCGGTGACGGCCTTGCAGCGCGTCCGGAAGGCTGCCTTTGCCCGGCCGCCCTCTCAGGAACCTTACTACAACAAGCCCATGTCTGATGTAAGCCCCCTTGCTGCTGCTGCCGCTGTGCAACAAGCCCCCCCTGCATGTGTAAGCCCCTGCATGCATTCGAGGTGCAGGAACGAGGGGGCGCCAAGATGTGGAGGCAACTTCTGGGAGGGTGCTTTTTCAAGAGTTTGGCTAGACCAGTGGCAGAATACATGCGGGCACAAGAGTGGCGGGTTGCATGTGGGTACATGATTGGCATGAGAAGCATTGGTCCCATCACAAGGCAGACTGCATGTGGTCACATCAAATGGCGAACTGCATGTAAAGCTGCCTGGTATCATCAAAGCGGGAGCAGCCCTTGCTGGTGTACAGTCCGAAACTTTGGCAGGTGTGAGGAAGGGCACCTGCTAAACGGACGCATCTCAAGTGGGAAGACCGCAGCAAAAGGATCGAGCCTCAGGGCCCTTCCCTTCTGAGGATGGCTCAATTAAGAGCACATGCTTGGGGAGTGACGCTGAATGTGTGGGTGCGGGTGTGGGTGCAGGGGTGGGAGCAGGCGCAGGCGCCCTGGGACCCTCTTTACCCCGACCAGCAGGACAGCCCACCTCCTTACCGGAGGTATGTGCCGGACGACGCTTATCAAGCCGCGACGGCGGCGGCAAGAGGCGGGCAACACATGGTGTGACCCTGCTAGGTTCCTGCTTCGTCCCCTGTTCCCACCATTTCAGCCCCGCCTTTTCTAAACCCCGTGGTCGAGCTGGGGGCCAGCTTGGCTACAAGATTGGTGGTTTTGCGGTGGGTTGCGGAGCGTCATGTGCGCCTGGACAGAAATCTCGAGTGGGGATGGGAGCGGTCGCGCGAGTTTAGCTTTTTGCGCATGCCCAAAACGTCGGCCGGTGGCCTGAAACGAAAGGAGAGAAATAGCCTTTTAGATGGTTTCAAATGTCGGAAACACTCACTGCTCGTCGCCGTCATACACGACAATTTTGGCCAAAGGACCATGCATTAAATGTTACCTGCGTCTGTTCTGCCTTTTTGGGCTCGGTCTGGGCATTCCTATCTCCTTGTCTGTCAGGCGGAGGCCTTGCTTACTTGTGTTCAAGGAAATTACAAATGTTCGGCCAGAGTGCCTTCAGCCTTGCTTCAGATAAGAAGTGAAGCATGCAATGCAGAAGTGAAGTGTGCCGGGTGAGAGTGAAGTGCACGGTGCAGAAGTAAAGCATGCCATACAGAAGGTGAAGCATGCCATACAGAAGTGAAGCATGCCCTGCACAAGGTGAAGTATGGCGGGAAAGAGTGAAGTGCGCAGTGCAGCCATGTTATGTGGGCGTGGGCAACGAAGCCATGTTATGTGGGAGTGGGCATGCTAGGCTGGCATGAGGCGCCAAGCCTCGACTCAGCTTGCATTAGGTTTGCGCATCAGTTGCTGGGGCTTAGGGTTGAAAGGCGGCTGTGTCGTGGCACAGATGCAGGCACCCCCGGAGAGACAGGCTGCGGGGCAGGGGTCAGGCCCGGCGGACAAGTGGAGCAGGTTCATCGAGAGCCCCCACGATTACTACGACAACCGCTCCGACAAAAGGAACCCGAGAGCGCCCGACTTCAAGCACAAGGTCAACCACGAGGCCCTCTGGTTGAATGGGAAGGACACGCCCCCCGGTATGAAAGAGTGGGTGGTGCTGAACTTGCCGGCGCCCACGCCCTCGCAGTGAGGCTGCTCGCCTCATCGCCGTCCTCACACCTGTACCATCAGACAAATTCCGGGAGGTTCATGGCACGACTTGGACTTCGGGGGCCGAAAGTGGAGCAGGTCTGAAGCGGGCTGAAGAATAGGTCTGGCCCACGAGGTCTGGACTGTGTTGCACGTCCTGATCATGCTTCCAGCTGGGAAGCCGGAGAAGTCTGAGTTCTTATAAGCTAATTAGCTGTGTGCGCGCGCCTGCGTGCGGGCTCGAAAGGGCCCTATCCCTACAATCCAGCCACGTCAGTTCGTGTAACACCGGACTGTGTGGATTGCTTTTTTGTTGTCTTTTTGTTTTGCCTGCTTGCAAGTGTACGCTGCTTCCAAGCACCTTGCCGACCGAGGGCTTGCAATCTGCAAATAAGACACCTGCTTCAGGGATTAGATGTAACCCATTGTATATGAAAACACCCCATCCATCCGAAATTGTACCTCTGGCTTTTCCCGAGACTCGCCTATCTGCAAATAGGCTTCATTCTTTACATTGAGTAGAGGTTGGATGACCACAACGTGCCACTTTGCGAGGTGACCCGAGCCCGAGACAGCAAATGTGAAGGCTGCTCCGCACTTTGTGAAAGAAGTGTGGAACTTAGAATGAGAATGGCGGGCTTGATGAGTCCAAGGATGCGTTTGCTCAGCATTTGCGCATCAGTGCCCGAGCCAGGCGCCATTGGATCATGCGGTCGCACCTGGTTTGCACCTTTTGCCGAGTTTATAACAAGAATGGGGGAAGACAGGGCGTGTGCGTGCGCGCCTTGCACTTGACGTCAGTAAGAAAACGCAGGTAAATCTATCTTTAAAGACATGTATAGATCTAGGGTGTCACCCGTCACACACCCTTGACTTATGTCACCCAAGACACACCTCAAGATCCAGGGTGTCACCATCACAGACCTCAAGATCAAGGGTGTCACCCGTTTTACACCTCAAGATGTAGGGTTTCACCTTGTCACACATCTCAAGATCTAGGGTGCCACCCGTCGCACACCCCTGAACATATGGTGCCATCCGCACAGACAAGCCTCGCAAGTCACTAGATGGCACCTTGCCGCCGACGCAGACCAGCAACGCACGAGCTTGCAAGACAAAGGCACCACCGAATGTAAGCTGCATGCCGGAAGAGGCCCAAAAACACACACACACACACACACACACACACACACACACACACACACACACACACACACACACACACACACACACACACACACACACACACAAAGCTTTTGACGCCATCACCTCGTGACGCTACAACGGTTGCAGATGCATCTCAGTGCAGTATCCAATTGGGTTAGAGCCAAAAAGAACTGCATGGGGATGCGTCTGCAACGACATTAGTTCCCTGAAGCAAAAGTGTTTCCCGGGAGCTCTGGCTGGCCGGCACTTGAGCCGGGACAGGTATAAACCAGCACGCCATCCTGGAACCTGTAGCTATTCATGAATGCAGTGACAAAAACTCATGACCGGTCAGTAACTATACAATGCCCAAGTCATGGGACCTGTACGCATATGCATGTCTTCCAACTTGAAACAATGCGCTTCAAAGATACATCAACAGAGCACACCACATGGGCGACATGACGGCATCTCTGTGTTCTTCGCGAGTTCTTTGGGGGTAGTCTTGACTTCCAAGTCGTCCCCTTGAAACCCCGAATCCGGATCCCCTCTGCAAACTCCAAAATGAGTCATCAAAACTATGTAATTTATGTATACCTGGGATGGACTGATGGACACAAACATTGCTAAGTACACTAAGAATCCTCGAGCTCGATACTGAGTCACGTTACATACTGGGAAACCACCGACACCCGTTTTTGAGCAGCCCGACTGACGTTTCTCAGCCTTCCCAACCTTCGCAATAATTAGGCGGAGGCATGTCTGTGTCCACGTTTCCCTCGGCAAACACCATCTCAGCAATGCCATGCACAGAACAGGTTCAAGGAAATTAAGGTTCAAGGCATTTTTAGCCATGAAAAAGAGGGGCCCTCTAGTTCAAGGAAGCTAATGATTACTCCCGTAGGCTAATGATTACTCCACTCCAACCTAACACATGTGATCTGAGCATCGCATCAAGCAGGTGGCTCAGGAACGTGCAAAATAGTTGCCAACTAGCTATCACAAGCATGTGCCAGTAGTACACAAGCCACACAACAACCGCCACGGCGTTCCATGCCGGGTAAGGGCTGCCTATCAGACAATGAAAGGAGACCCATTCATCCAACGGCCTCAAGCCAACAGAATCCTGGACACCGCAAGTGGCAGCTCCCCTCGCACCCCTCTTGAATACTAAAGAATACACGCATGCAGTGCAGTGCATGCCTAACACAGAAACGCATCGGCAACCGCAAAGGACCAAGAAGAAAGGCCTGATTTTCCCCATCAGGCCCCACCCGTTCTTTCCTCCCGCCATCTCCGCCCCGGGGGGGGGGGGGGGGCTTCTCACATGCAGAAGCATGTGTAGAATAAAACATCTCCGAAGCCGCTTTCTGTGTGCACCTCTGTAAGCCATGGCATCTGTGCTTGCACAAACTGTCATACGCAGCTGTGGGGTATACTTGAATTTCCACCGGATACATGTTAACTTGATAGTTCAACGCTCTCGCAGCCTGCTAGCCGAGCAATGTCACGCATGCATGCGCGGGTGCCCGCTCACTGGTACATGGCCCCTGCACTTTTAAACTGAGTTCCTCTTGCATTCAAATAAGTTATCGAGTACTTGCAAACCAATTCATGCCGATAACTCCACATCTATGCACCAACAACATGCCTCATGCCTTCCAAGCATGTACATCAGCGGGGTTGCTCTGGAATTCAGGCCGTTGGAAAGCAGCCTTACGATGCACCTTAATCATCATTGACTCTAACCATCATTGACTCTAACCATGCTTGGGGGACATCGCACAACATAAAATGTGATAAGCAGTGTGACGCCCCTCCACCACCACGTGGCCTTGGCTGAGAGAAACACCCCAGCGCGAGGAGCAGCTGGGCTTTTAAAGGGAACAAGCTTGAGACTCCCACAGGGGTTGGGGAAGAAAAAGATAACCCCTCAGTGTGGGTGGGAAACCCCACTTGTCTTCACCAAGCTCCAGAGCTGTCTCCTCTCCTGTGATCATCACAAGCGCTGAAAGGCGGATGAACAAATGCACACGTGGGGAAACAACTGTATGCCCATAAACAAAGGCGGCACTGTCTATATAGCCGGAGGACACCCAGCGGGCAGGCTGACCAGCTAAGGCCACGTGGCCTCAGTGATCAGACTCGGGAAGAATCAGCCGTCTCGGGAGACTGATCAACGATGCTAGCTCTCTTGAGGACCAAGGCACAATCACGACAAATGAAGAGGATATCACATCAGGGCAAGTACAGCATCAAACTCGAGTCTGAAAGGCATACATAAGCCCAGCATAGGACGCTGTTGCTGCAACTGCTAATTGCACCGGTTCCCACGTGATCCCAGGCCTTAACACAGCAGATCCTGTTCGGGTTCAAAACACGGCCTCAATCAAAACCGGTGTAATAATGTCACGCAACTAAATCAAGCGCTCTTCTGGCAGAAACAAAAACCCTGGGACTGAAAGGGCTCCAGGCCTGCAGGCCGTGCAGCTGCAGACCCGCCTGCCAATGACGCACATCACCCTGCCCAAACCGTGCTATGGAGTACAATCCAGGGCACAAGGAGAGTGACCAGGCATGCCCCCCCCTCCCCCCCCTTCCCCATATGGCTTTTTGAAGCTTTGGGGCGGAGTTGCCCTTTTCAGGGGATCCCTTTGGAGTAGCGCGACAGGGGAGATGGCACCAAAATGGAGGGGTGCAAGGCATCACCCCTCGGTGTCAGCGCTGGGCTCCCGCACGGGCTTCCACCCTTTCCCCCTTCCTCTCCACCCTCTCCAGCCTGTTTCCCAAAAACGAACAGTGGCTTAAAAGTGGCGTCTTCAACGAAAGTCCCCTCCAACATGCCAGCGCACAGTGTACAAAGATGTAAATGAAAGGATATTGCTGCACAAGTGCTCCCCCCCCCCCAAAAAAAAAAAAAAAAAAAAAAAAAAAAAAAAAAAAAAAAACGGGGCCACCGAAGCGCGCGCCCACCAGAGGGGGGGGGGGGAAGAGAGAGACAGAGAGAGAGAGAGAGAGAGAGAGAGAGAGAGAGAGAGAGAGAGAGAGAGAGAGAGAGAGAGAGAGAGAGAGAGAGAGAGAGAGAGAGAGAGAGAGAGAGAGAGAGAGAAAAGGGGGAGGGCGCCACAAAACAAGAGCTGACAGGAGTTTGTGCAATGTGAGGACCTGCAATACCACATAAGCAGGACCAAGGCCAACCTGGCGGGAGCGCTTCCAAGGGGAGGGAGTGCTGGTGGAGGAGGCAGCACACAGAGCGGCCACCTTGCTGAGGATGCCCTGCTCCACCTGAGGGGCGGTGCCGTTTTCCAGAGAGGCGTCCCGGCCCCTGCTGCGCAAGTCCTTCAGCTCCTTGCTCAGCACCAGACCCAGAGGCGCCTCTTGCCCAGATCCATTGCTCTCCGGCAGGCTCCCTTCAACTGAGGCTCCCACCTCGTTCTCTCCCTGTGCGGATGCAGGAAAAGGCCCCACCCAGTTTCTAGCAAGGAGCTGGACGACACTACCAAGCCGGGAACACTGGGCTTGAATGCGACCGAGCCCACACAAACAGAAGAGATGCAACAAGGGGAGGAACAACAATTCTGCAGCGTATGATCAGAAAGGTGGAACCCGCCGGGCACTGTTTTCGTCCAGCGCAGAGGGGAAGATCCTCGGAATTTCAGAGGTCGCAGGACGACACACAGTAGAATAGGCAAGAGTTCCCGCAGGTGGAACATGCGAGAGGTCCCCAGCTTGCTGTTGCAAACAAGCTGCCTGTCTAGAACGACATTCCCCCACAACATTCCCCCACAACAACCCCTGGTGACCAGACCAGTCAATTCATCCTGTACCGGTTTTGCGGGTTTCCAATGTGACCTCCAGGTTTCTCCGCAAATGACTGGCCCCCCATGATGGGCAATTTCCGATTGTCTGGGTGTCTGTGTGACCTGGGCTTATGGCAAAAGAATGGAAGAGGGAAGGGAAGCACCAGAAGGTCATCAAGAGGCGCAAGAGGAGATCGGGTGAGTCCCGCCCCGTTGCGGCCCACTGCATGTGCCAGCCCCGCCCTCACTGCCAGATACCTGCCCCTCCCCTCCTGCACCAGTTAGGCAGAGCATAGGGGGCACGTGGGTGCCAAAAGTGCATCACACCTGACCCTCCCCCCCCTCCAAAACACACACACACACACACACACACACACACACACACACACACACACACACACACACACACACACACAGCGTGGGATGGAGTGGTCAGGAGGGCCAGAACTGCCAGACTTCAATTGATGCTAATGCAAACCATATGCACCACTTGCTGGCCCGCTCTCATGCACGGGCACAGGCAAAGGTGAACCGCGGGACGCGTACCGCACGCACTGCTCCAAACGGACTCGCTCCCGCAGCAGGTCGACCGCTTTCTGCCGTGTTCGATCCAAATCCACTTTCAGCCTGCACAACTCCAGCCCCAGCCTCATTCTTCTCGATGGCTTCAAGCTGCTACCAGTGCTGGCTTTCATAATTTCAGCGGTTCGGCTGCAGATACACGGCATGTGTGGTGGTGCGCATGCTTGCGAATTTCTAGAGTGAGTTCACGGCCGAAAATAGATTGCTGCTGTGTTGGCATGAAAACAAACGTGAATATCATTCGAAAACGCTAGGGGTGGTATGCAAGACATTATGGGGTGCCGCCCCTAGACAAATATACCTGCAACAAAATCTGCCACCTTGACCGGATGGGCCACAACTCTTTGCCAAGACATTAACTGTCTTTAAACAACAGTGATGTCTCATTGTCCACACCCTGCCGTGTTTCGTCCTTCTCCGTCCCAACCCATCCGGTCCTTTTCCCCCACGCCCTCTGGCCCCACAAACCTCGGCCCCCTTCCAAGACACACACAAAAATAATTGTGACCATCTTCCTCATCCCCCCTGTGTGCGCGCGCATGTGTGTCTGTCTGTGTGTGTGTGTGTGTGTGTGTGTGTGTGTGTGTGTGTGTGTGTGTGTGTGTGTGTGTGTGTGTGTGTGCACGCGTGCAGACGCAGGCCGCTGTGTGTAGTGATGGAGAGTGGATATAGTACGGCAGCCAGTGGCAGCGCAGCAGGCACACCTGCTTGGGGAAGCCTCGGGGGACTTGTCCATGTCCACATCCCCTGCGTCCTCCGTGGATCCCTGGTCCCCCTGGGGAAACTCTCTGGAGCGAGTGAGCAGGTTCTTGATGGCCTCAGCCTCAGCAGAGCGGCGGTGGGCTTCCAGAAGCAGCACACTCTGCACACTGACCTGGGTGACGCCCCCCATGCGGTCTGCATCCTCCGAAGCGCCCCGCCCTCCGGCCTGCCGCGGCTCCTCACCCTGGGAGCTCATGGACGATAACACTCTCTGTCCCCCCCCCCCCCACCCCCGACAACAACCACCAGGAACATGTCAGAGTCCTGCTCAGGAACATGTCAGAGTCCTGCTCAGGGGCGTGCGTATGACTTTTGCTGGTCCCTTTCACTCACAGAGGAGAGAGGTGATAAACACACGCGCGCAAGCCAATCTCCCCCTCCCTCCCTCCCTCTTTCTCTCACTTTCCTCAGAGTTGGACTTCTGCTGAAGTTGTTCCACCAATTCTCAAAAGTAGTAATGCATCGGACCCACATGCTGCTTGGCAGAAAAGGAGGGGTTGTCTATCCTGAGGCACCAGTGTACTACCACTATCAACCAGAGATGATGCACACGGACCTAACATTGTGGCCTGAACGGCCATCAAAGCCCTAGTTCAACCCAGTGCAAGCATTCCGGCAATGACAGGAAAGCCTTAAGCTTTTTGAGTTGCACCATCGTGGGGGGAGGTGCAAAGGATATCATCAAACTGGACACTGCAAAACAATGTACAATGTTCTGGATGCACTGCGGAGCTGTCCAAGAAGCAACTTGCAAGCCATGAAACTCAAGGAGAAAGGACAGGAGATCACTGATCAAGACATTGAAAATTTAAAGAATCGGTGTCAGCTCACACGCAGCACACTTGCACTTTGACCATGTCAGCATGGGTCTTCCTCAAGCTGGCCTCAATGAATCTCGAATGTGAAGTCTTCCTCCAGACTTTGCATGGCTCCTCAACGGCAAACAATCCCTCATTGTGAAGCAGACATTCGCATATGGAGGCTGCTTAAGCATGTGCAGGCCAACTCTGTAGTCCGCATCCTTAAGAAAACTAAAGGACTTGAGCAACAAAGGATGTAGGGAGGCAGACAGGGCGCTTCACCTCCAGGGACTTAGCCACGCCGACAGCTTCCTCGAGCGAAGGAAGCTGGGGAGAAAGGTCCTGCAGCTGCTGCTTAAGCAAGAGCGCTTGCTTGCACGCTTGGGGCAGATGTGCCTGTCCAGGAAGCATAACCACATCCATTCAGCTTACGCAGAAAAGCAGAGGGCAGCTTCACATGCATGTAAGTGCAGACAAGTTCCGGCCAACATGGAACCCAGCACAATAAAGCTGAATGCGACCTGGGAAAGAGGTCCAGATGGAGTGAGGTGACCTGCAGGTTGGTTCGCAGGGCACGCTCTCGCTCGAACTCTTCGACGTACTGACGGGTCATGCGGGCCTGCAGCTCGGCCTTGTCCTGCTGTGCTGCCAAGTTGGCCTGCGTGGCTCTGAGGCGAGCCTCCGTTCGGCGGACCTCCGCTCTCAAGCCCTCGATCTCCACACCGCGCTCCTCCGCCCTGAGCCACCACTTTTTAGAGCTCTGCCTCTGGCTTTGCCCTCCCTTTCCTCATTCTTCTTAAAAGTAAAGCTTGCATATTCCATTTGGTGTACTCCAGCAACTGGCTTGTGAGATCTCCCCCCCCCTCTCTCTCTCTCTCTGTGTGTGTGTGTGTGTGTGTGTGTGTGTGTGTGTGTGTGTGTGTGTGTGTGTGTGTGTGTGTGCGCGCGCGTGCACGTGCGTCTTTGCCTGTCTGTATTCGTGCAATTGTGGGGAAGAGGTTCAGCGCTGGGCGGCTCAGACAAGAATTGCATGGCAAAGACACAGGGAGGGGCTGCCTCGGGCTCACTTGATGGCAGCGGTGCGGGCCTCCCGACGTTGCAAGTCTGCATCCTCATGGGCAGCGGCCAGGGCGGCAGTGGCCTCTTCAGCAGCCTTACGGAGGGCGGGAAGCAGCTCCCGGGCCTGTGCATGAGCCTCCTCCTCCCGCGCCAAGCGAGCCTGCAGCTGCTGCACGTGCCAGGCGGAGGCACCCCCCTCCTCCAGCCCCTTTTTGAATGCTGCAAACTCCGCCACCACCTGCACTCCCCCTTCAACTTGAGATCGTAAACCTCGAATTTTTAAGCCCTCAGCCTGCGGTCATGGAAGAGGGAGTCTCTCTCTCTCTCTCTCTCTCTCTCTCTCTCTCTCTCTCTCTCTCTCTCTCTCTCTCTCTCTCTCTTCTCTCTCTCTGTGTGTGTGTGTGTGTGTGTGTGTGTGTGTGTGTGTGAGAGAGAGAGAGAGAGGGGGGGGGGGGATAAAGATGGTAACAATCTGTCTTGAGTAACATATAGCAGCCAACATTCGCAAACACACAGTTCGCCCTTACTTCCGGGGCTGCGCATGATCAAACAGAGAATGGTGTTCAGGACCTGACCCGCTGTGCGGCACCAGGGCAGGCCGATGCAACAGGGCAAAACAACAAAGAAATATTACTGGCCGGGATTGTCTGAATGGATCATGATCTAGACCACCCCATACGATGTCATTTTGAAGCAGGACATGAAAAGTCAGTCGAGCATGAGCAAGGCACTGCATGTAGGTATTCTGTTTCCTGGTAGATACTGTGGGCCCGCCAGGTTGTGAGCCCCACTGTCAAAGTCAGTCTGCCTCTTTCCATCTCACAACAGATTTTTATCTACATTTAAGTTAACAGCAAATGTGCTTCTGGCGTGCATTTCGTTGTTTTAGGGGAACACCCTGCCATGTAAGCAACTATTGACAAAGCCCCTCCCCCCCACCCTCCCGGCCCGGGCAGCCCCCACAACACACACACACACACACACACACACACACACACACACACACACACACACACACACACACACACACACACGCACATTGAAAGACGGTAAGTGAGAGTTTAAAGGGGGGGAGGGGGCAGCGGCGCTGTCACATGGTAGAGGGCTCACGTCATTGTGTTTGACACGCAACGTCTGCAGGTCCTGCGAGGTAGCCTCCAGTTCAGCTCCCTTCTTCTTGGCCTCAGCCGTCCTTTGCAGAAGGCCTTCGCGCAGAACCGCCTCGCGAGCAGATGCGCTCTCCAGCTGGCCCCTCTTGGCCCGGACCTACAAGCCACATCGCTCAGCCACATATGTGTGGGGTTCACAGCATTTAACACTTGCAAACATTGCAGGGATAAGCATGTCAGCATCCGAGCTGAAAGTCTAGAACGAAAAGACACACCATCCCAGACGATCAAAACACAAGAAAGGGATCACGACATGCGAACCCGCAAGGATAAAGCCCTTCACTTTGTACGAAAAAAAAAAAAAACACAAAAAAAAAAAAAAAAAAAAAAAAAAAAAAAAAAAAAAAAAAAAGAGAGAGAAAGAGAGAGAGGGGAGGGGGGGGGGGGGGAGGGGGGGGGGGGGGGGGGGGGGGGGGGGAGAGAGAGAGAGAGAGAGAGAGAGAGAGAGAGAGAGAGAGAGAGAGAGAGAGAGAGAGAGAGAGCGCGCGCAAGAGAGAGAGAGAGGCGCGCGAGAGAGAGAGAGAGAGAGAGAGAGAGAGAGAGAGAGAGAGAGAGAGAGAGAGAGAGAGAGAGAGAGAGAGAGAGAGATCAAAGTCGCAAGAGATTTCCTAACGCCGCCACTGCAATACTGCCGCAAAGAAAGGGGTGTTGCACCTCATTCTGGAGGGAGGAGATAGTGCAACGAGCAGCAAGGAGTTGAGCCTCAAGTCCATTGTCCTCGCCTGCCTTCTGGTTAATGAAGATACGGCTGTGGGATGGGGATCCTGTGTTAGGTTCCGCAGGGACCTGACGGGACCAATGCTCAGGCTCCGAGACCGTCCTCCGAACATTACCCAATGGCAGCAACTCTGGCAAGTCTCCCAAGCCATCCTCCCCATCCATGTGACTCACATGCCCCAAGGGTATTTCTTCCCCGCCCTGCGAGGCCGAATCTCCCGCCACATGTCGCAGATGAGGGAGGGCCTCCGCATCAGTCTGTTGGATCCCGTGCGACTGACCCAGGCTACGCTGTAGAGATGGAGACACGGTGGCAGGGGATGAGGTGAAGGGTGGGACAGGGGAGGCGGAGCGCAGTGATGAAGGATTGGCTGAGAGCAGTTCGTCCTCCCTCTTGCGAGCTTCCATCTGCGAGACCGGAAAAAATGATGTCACAAATCACAACATTTTGCGAGCCTTCCAGTTGGGCCTTCCTGTCTGCCAGTTGCTGCTCATCTTTTCAGGTGAAAATGTACAGCAGCATTTAGGCGACCGCTTCAACTACACGACATTATTGCATACCCACACACACACAAACACACACACACACACACACACACACACACACACACACACACACACACACACACACACACACACACACATGCACGCACAGGCCTTAACAGGCACACATGCACAGATGGAAAGTTACAGATGCAGGAACGCAACAAGAACACATCAGCGCAACCACACACATACCTGAGGGAGAGAGAAGTCAGGGAAAGATAGAATGGGAAACAGGGAAGGGGGGGTGGGGAAAAGCGGGGCTGGCAGCCACCTTCACAGCTCGCAACTGTGCAGCGGCGGTCTGGGCCTCATCAAGGCGGGCTTTGCGAAGGCTGCGGATCTGGGACTGCGCCTCCGTCAGCTCCGCGCTCACCTTCTCCAAGTCCGCCTTTAAGGCTTCCACTTGCGCAGAGCTGGCTCCCAGATGCTGCTCCCTCAGCTTGCTGGATGACTCCACCTGCATCCGCGCAGCCCTCAGCCAACAGGAAGGAATGCCTCGTGGAGGGCGCGCTTGCACGCAGGCACGCACACACTCACACACACACACACACACACACACACACACACACACACACACACACACATACGCGCGCACACACACACACACACACACACACACACACACACACACGCGCGCGCGCGCGCGCGCATATACGTGCACGCGCCCATATGCATGCGCGTGCGCGGAGATAGAGGGGGCGCTGAGGAGGGAAGGGGGGTGGATGGGTAGAGCAAGGAGAAGCCCCTTGGGGGGGGGGGGGCGGAGTGAGCAGAGAAAACCCCCAACGGCACTCGCGGGACTGCAGGGCAATGTATCTGCTTGAGATTCCTGCTAAGAAAAGCATGTGCAACTCCCCCCCCCCCCCCCACCTCCTCCAAGGAGCCTACTCTAGGCTCGGGACCTCCGAGAGAAATCACACACACACACACACACACACACACACACACACACACACCCCCCTTCCCCCGCGCGTGCGTGCCCGGACACGCAAAAGGGTGGGGGGGGGGGGAACAGAGAGGCGAGCGGCAGGCCCGCCCGGGTGTCAAACCTGGGCATGCAGGGCAGACTTTGCCGTGTGCAGCACATCCAGCTCCTCCTGGAGCAGCTGCAGGCGTTGCCCCATGGCATCCCGCTGCGAGCGCACCTCCTCCGCCTCCCTCACCGCCTCGCGCTGTTCCCTCTTAAGGCGCTCCATTTCCAGCTCCCTCTCCTCGGTGTCCTCCTCCGTCTCCTGCCCGCCCTGCACCCAAGCCGCACCTTACACGCCCCATCATGCAAACGCTCCTCCTGAGCGTGAAAAACAATGAAAAGAGGTCACTTAATATTCAACACTAGGTTAGGGTGGTGTCGTGAACGGTTTGTAATGTTCAACACAGAATGATGATCTGCCGTTGGCAGCACTGCATGCAGGCCACACCCGGCCACAAGACACATAACTCGCTGCCTGCCACCAGACCAAATCACCTTGCCTGCAGCGTTATGTTGCTCGGATTTTGAGCGCAGCTACTGTCTGCGGCACCCGACCTCAGCACCAGCATGCAAGCCGGGGTGCACCACACTTTGGCATGTCCAACCACATATAACGGCGGGCTCCTTGGGGAGCCATACCTCCTCTGTCGTCGTTAAAAAAAAAAAAAAAAAAAAAAAAAAAAAAGGTCAATGGGGCATCACCCTTGGTGTCACACACCCCAGAGCCTGTTCTGATACCGGCTCTTGCAACACACAAAGACACATGAGATGCGCATTGCGAATTCAAGACAGCAACAGCAAAGGAGGCAGTCGCAGGCAGGGCATCAGCATGAACTGGCATGGCATTGCTGGCTGAGGATCTGGAAGACCTTGGAGAGCCTCTCACGGGAGTGGAGGGATCGCAGAGCCTCCTCCAGCTGGCGCGACAAGCGCATGTTGACCTCCCGCAAGGAGCCCAGCTCAGTGGCCCGGGCCTGAACAGGATCTCGCAGCACGGCCAGCTCGGCCCGCGCCGCCTCCAGCTGGTGCAGCAGGTCCTCATGGTCTTGCTCAAGGCGGCGCCTCCGCCCCCGCTCCTCCTCCAGCAGCTGCTCCTGCTCTCGCACCACACAATTACCCCTTTCAAAGTCTGAGAGAGCACATTCTGCGGGACTTTCACGACCATGCCCCACCCCCATCTCGTTTTCTTCTGCCTCTTGTGGACATACCCCCTCCCCAAAATTGCATGCTCGCAGGCATGCCCGCAGTGCTCGCCACCTCCGTCTCAAACTCTCTCATGCACACACACACACACACACACACACACACACACACACACACACACACACACACACACACACACACACACACACACACAGGCACATGCACACACTCACACCTACAAGAGGGGAGTCGGGAAGGCGGAGGAGGGAGGGATTGAGGGATGCGGGGGGATGCGGGGGGGGGGGGGAGGGCAGGGGCTCTGCACCTGAATCTCAGCTTTCTGATTGCGCAGCTCTATCTCGGCTTCAAATTGGGCATTCAGTTCCTTCATCGCAGCATTAGAGGTATCTAGATCCCTGGCCAATCTCTCCACCTGCAGGCTCACCTCACAACCTTCATCAGTATGCTTGAAACAGCACTTGGGACACGCGTGAACATGCCACAAAGTCAAGGACACGAGGGACACATCATTTGAAGGCAACGAACGTATGCTGAACAGAAATCACTAAAAACAAGGATCCACTAAGTTGAGGATCTAGGAACTGAAATAGCTGGACAATTGTCAATATACAATATACCGTAAGTCCCTTGTGACTTGTATGGATATTGCTCTGAACGTGCTGCTGGTGCGTGGGGCTGCAGCAGGCCTGCAACCAGAACCGCTTAGAGGGACGCAATGCCCCAACGGCACCATCATCCCCCCTCCCCCCCTGGAGACGTGTCAGGGTTACTTTGAATAGCCAAGGGAAGAAGGAATGCAGACCACACATACGTGCACGCACGCACGCACGCACCCACCCACCCACCCACACACACACACACACACACACACACACACACACACACACACACACACACACACACACACACACACACACACACACACAATCCCCCTCCCTCCCTCCCAGTCTGTCTGTCTCTCTCTCTCTCTCTCTCTCTCTCTCTCTCTCTCTCTCTCTCTCTCTCTATCTCGCTCGCTCTGTCTCTCTCTCTCTCTCTCTCTCTCTCTCTCTCTCTCTCTCTCTCTCTCTCTCTCTCTCTCTCTCTCTCTCTCTCTCTCTCACACACACACACACACACACACACACACACACACACACACACACACACACACACCCCCGCACACAGGCGCATGCGCGTTGGGGTACCGCGCACACATGCAGGGGCGTACATCAGAGTCAATGCGATGTGGAGGGGAGAGCAGGTCGGGGGTGGCGGCAGGAGTGGGTCCTCCAGACGAGGCAGCCAGGGCTGGCCAGCTCAGCGCGTTATTGTCCTCCCCAGCCTCTAGCAACTGCGAGCCCATAATTTATCCTTTAAAGCGCATACCGCACCCACTTTCAGCCCTTACATCATGTCTGGGGCAGTCTACAGGGCCCCAAAGATAAGCTCTGTCGGCAGGGCAGACAGAGTGCTGTGCTGATGCACCGAGTCCATTGCTGCAGGCAAAGTGAAGTCCTTCCATTGCCTTAGCTTAGTGGTGGTTTCCCGAGTCTCCTTGACTTCTACATGTCAGAACATTGACTAAGAGGAAGGCCTGTCTTAAGCTACTCAAAGGCAACCCCCGTCTGGTGCAGCCCCCGTCCCATCAGCTTCAAATACATGGCTGCCACTGATGTTTTGGTATGCTTATCCCCTGATCCTTCAGGTTCTGCAACTGCACATCTTTCCAGCCACGCGCCCACCTCACCAACCTTCACAATGTCACAATGGTAAAGCAACGGGGAGTTGCTCGGAAGCTGAAGAAAGGAGTCCTGGGGGGGGGGGGGAGAGGGAAAGGGAGAGAGAGGTAGAGAGAGAGGGAGGGGGGGAGAAGGAGGGAGAGAGGGGGGGGAGAGAGGGGGGGGAGAGAGAGAGAGAGAGAGAGAGAGAGAGAGAGAGAGAGAGAGAGAGAGAGAGAGAGAGAGAGAGAGAGAGAGAGAGAGAGAGAGAGAGAGCGAGAGCGAGCGAGCGAGAGAGAGGGACAGAGAGAGAGGGAGAGAGAGAGGGAGAGGGAGAGGGGGGGGGGTGAGTAACACAATTATGAATTGAAGTTGCCTCTGAAAACATATACAACCCCAACAAGTTCAGACAGCATCTAAACAAGGATCCTCTTCCCAGACGCCTGTGACAGTTGCCTTGCGTGGTGGCAGGTGGCAGCTTACCTGGCGCCGTAAGGACTGGATGGCCTCATAGTCTCTGGACTCCTTCTTTGCGGCAGCCTCAAGGGCGTCCACTGCCCGGGCCAGATCAGCATGTAGGGCCGCGTTGGAAGCCTCCAGAGTGGCCACGCGGTGCTGAAGGCTCTCTCCCTGCGTGGCCTCCTTCACTGCCCGGTCCAGACCCTCCAGGGTTGCTTGCAGGCTGACAGCCCCCGAATCAGATGACGGTGACCCAGGACGCTGTGCGTCAGCGCTCCCTTTGCTCGAGACCAAATCTCCACTAGCTCTTCCTCCCTGTGCCTCCCCTCCCCCTTTTGGAACCGCGCCCCCCCCCCCCTCTGCACGCACAGCACCTCCCCTACTCGTGCTGCGCCTGTATCTATAATCCAGTCCGTGCTCTAATGAGGTGCTCAAATGATCCCCCTCAGCTGCGTAGCAAGGTTACTAAACCCCACAGCAACGCGCACAGCCCCGCAGGATAAGATGAGCAGGACTGCAGTAACCATCATGAATGTCTGTGTGCGCTGCCGTACATGTGTGTGTGTGTGTGTGTGTGTGTGTGTGTGTGTGTGTGTGTGTGTGTGTGTGTGTGGTGTGTGTGTGTGTGTGTGCGCGCGCGCGATCGCATGTGCGTGTGCCTGTGCGCACGCACATGGCAATAATTGCACAGAAAGAATTTCAGAAAGGATGGATGGATGGAGGATTGATTGCTAGATAGATGGAGGAATGGATGGCTGTGGATGGCTTAGAGGATGGCGGCACCTTCAAGCGGTTCTCAGCAATCTGTGCATGCAGCCTCTCTCTGAGTGCGTCACTGGATGCCAGCTTGAAACTAGTCAAGATGCTGGGATACTCAGGAGACCTGCTCCCCCCGGCGTCCTTACGACCCCTCTGGGCTTCCCGCAGCTGCACCCGCAAATTGCCAGTCTCGTGCTCAAGCTCCGCTATTCGGGCCCGCAGTCCCGCGGCCTCCCCTGAGGGATCCTTTTCCCCATCAGCGTCAGACGCCGGGCTGCTGGTACCGTCCACCACCTGCTCCAGGACCCCGTCTGTATTACCAACTGTACCATCCACCCTTTTTCAAAAGCAAGCTCAAGAAGGTGCTAAAGTCAGACCAGATGTATGACTTAACGACGTGCTAGGTTACCACGGGGAGTAGAAGTCTAATGGCTGATGAAATCAAAATTGGACATCCAACATACGCAATTATCCACCCCCCCCCCCCCAACAAACCAAAACAACCATGCAAAGGCACTCCCCGCACAGCTCACATGCAGATTGGAAGCAGCCCCCCCCCCTCCCGGCGGCCCCATACGAAAGGCCGACACCAAAACCCAACACACACACACACACACACACACACACACACACACACACACACACACACACACACACACACACACACACACACACAGACACACACACAGCATGCGCTGGCCCAGCCTCATATCATGCATCACCGTACCGGACACACTACGCTGTTTTGAAGACCAAGGACAGGAGTCCCCAACAGACTGGGACAATGAAGGGCTCCAAGCGGGGGCCCGAAGAAGAACGGAGAAGGCTAGCCCCTCACCAACGGGTGTGATGCAACAGACCCCGCTAAAGCTTCATGTCCTATAGACACATCACGGCGCTCAGCCGTTCCATCCCTTGACGTTCGCCGGCTGACAGCCTCAGGGGAGCCAGCAGGCGGGCTCCCACGGGAGCTTCCGGGCTGGGAGGACGACGCCTGGGATCCATCAGGGTCCAGATCAAGAGAGCCTGATGGGGACGCCACAACCTTGGCCGACAGCGACCGGTTTTGCTGCAGCAGGCGCGCCTTGTCCTTTGTTGCCATCCGCAGCTGCTGCCGAAGCGAGGTCACCTGGCTCTCACTCCCGTTTGCCCTTTCTGGAGACCCCTGCATCAGGGCCGCCCGCCTTATTCAGGAAGCATGGCCCTGCGCTTGTGAGCACTGGAGGGTGGCTGTGCCTGCCAGGAGAAGGGTAAAGCCAAGCTTCAAACCAAGCCCCCCCCCCCCCCCCGGGGGGCGGGGAAAAGTCCTCTAACTCCCTCGCCCTCAAAGAGCCAGAGGAGCCCTTCCCTGCCCCATCCTCACCAGGTATTCCTCTGCTCCCCTGATTGTTTGCCACACATGTTCCCTTCAGCAAGTCCATAGTGCATGCCGCAGCAGACTTTATGGGGCAGTGAGGTGTACCTTGGACTACAAGAGTGCCAGCCTACGGCTTCTGAATCCCACCCACGATGCAAGACATTCACGCATTGTGCTGCCACATGCACTGCTCCATCTTCCAATTCCCCACTTCTACTATATCTCTCCCTCCCCCTCCCTCCCTCCCCGTGTAGCCCCCTCTCTCTCTCTACGCGTGTGTGTGTGTGTGTGTGGGGGGGGGGGTGGGGAGAGATAGAGAGCGAGGGAGGGAGAGGGAGGAAGAGAGAGGGAGGGAGGGAGGGAGGGAGGGAGGGAGAGAGAGAGAGAGAGAGAGAGAGAGAGAGAGAGAGAGAGAGAGAGAGAGAGAGAGGGGGGGGGGGAGAGAGAGAGAGAGAGAGAGAGAGAGAGAGAGAGAGAGAGAGAGAGAGAGAGAGAGAGAGAGAGAGAGAGAGAGAGAGAGAGAAAGGAGGGGGGCGGGGGAAGGGAGGGAGAGAAGGGGGGACGAGGTCGTGAGATCAAGGAGGGAGGACAGACCTGGGCCTTGGCTTGAGCGAGGGCCTCCTCCAGCTCAGCAACGCGGGCAGATAGCTTGGCCATGCGCTCCATGCTGGTATGCCCATACATTCGTGCATATGTGGAAAGCTTCCCCTCAGCTTCGTCCAGTTCCGACTGCTTTAGGCGCAGAACATCCTTGGCTCTCCTCTCCGCATTCTTTGCCACCCGTAGGTCGATCTGCAAAGTTTTTACCCCACACCATCTATTCACCATACAACAACCATCAAGAGAGACAGAACCAAAAACGTGTGGAGGTTCTGATTACCGCACATGCACAAGTAGAGTTCTAAACCCATGGCCTCTCCAGTACTCGGACATTACCACCCATGGTCGGCACAGTAAGCTCCGCATTCCCTACATGCGTTCAGGAACATGACCCTGCCTTCTTCTTCTGCGTCTAAATTACAGACACTATTGTGTGCGCCAACCCCTGCTGCCATGCTTGAGAGATGCAAAGCCACCGCCCTGAGAGCTCAAAATGCTGGAGCAGCATCAAAGAACTAAGGCATTTGAACGAATCGCGTAGCATGCTACGATCCTGCTGGGCACGGGCAGAAAATCTCCATTTTAAAGCCTCGGAAAGGATAATATGGGGCAGAGTGCATAAAGCAGACCGGTATACATGTGAGTGATGTGCGCCGAGGCGCGGGCAGCAGGACACAAAGTTTCCTTATCCAAGAGCATTTTGAAATTTCCTGCTGGGGCAGAGGAGGGAGGAAGCCAAGCAAGCCTAGGAGCACCTCTCGGTTGGAAATGAGGGTCTTCTGCTCTTCTAACTCAGTGACAAGGCGGAGGCGGTCATGCCCCCACTGAGCCTCCCGCTCTGCCAGGTGTCGCAGCATGTCGGCATTGCGCTGATTTACCATTGCCAGCCTCGCCTCCAAATCCAACAGCCGCCTCTCTAGCTCTAGCCACAGCAACTCCAAAGTCAGCCTCTAACTCGGTTAAGTTTCATGGTCTTGCTTCTACCGAAACTTTACTTTCCCCCCTCCCTCTGTGTCTGTCCCCCCCCCCCCCGCCTCACACTCTCACTCTCTCTCTCTCTCTCTCTCTCTCTCTCTCTCTCTCTCTCTCTCTCTCTCTCTCTCTCTCTCTCTCTCTCTCTCTCTCTCTCTCTCTCTCTCTCTCTCTCTCTCCCTGTCCCTCCCCCCCCCATCCTCTCTCAGTCACTCACACACACACACACACACACACACACACACACACACACACACACACACACACACACACACACACACACACACCCACCCACACCCACACACACACACACACACAGGTTTCTCCCCCTTCTGATTCCCCATTCCCTCTTCCCTCTCTGTTGTCCCACACTCCATCCGCGTGCTTCTGCCAGTCTGTAGTTGCCCTTTTCCACCCTCTTTCACCCATAGCTGCCTCCGCCTGTCCATTGCTGCAGCCGTGGGTCCTCAGAACTAGCCTTTGCTGACTCCCCTTCCTGTCACCCGTTGTCTCTCCAAGTTCCAAGACCCCCCGTTCCAGTCTGCCGGAGTCCCTCTGTCTTCCATCCCATCCAACCCCCCGGGCCCAAACCCTCCCTGTGGCACCCCCCCTTCCTACTCCCTCCCTTGCTCCGGTCCCCCCTTCTCTCTCTCTCTCTCTCTCTCTCTCTCTCTCTCTCTCTCTCTCTCTCTCTCTCTCTCTCTCTCTCTCTCTCTCTCTCTCTCTCTCTCTCTCTCTCTCTCGCTCTCCTCCCCCTCCGTGTGTGTGTGTGTGTGTGTGTGTGTGTGTGTGTGTGTGTGTGTGTGTGTGTGCAGGGGGTGGCGAGCGGGGGTGGAGGTGTGTGTGTGTGCGCGCGCGCGTGTGCGTATGTACACAAGCATGCAGACCCGCGGGGCAGATGGGCCTTTGTTTGTACTGGAGTCTGGCAATGCTTAGCAATGAGCCAGCTCAAGCACCCCAAAGAAAACAGATTGAACCAGAGATGTGTGACATAGGTTGCATAGGTTCACGGACCAGGGGAGGATGCCTAGTGGTAACACACAGCTTTCAAAGCATGTAGCTCAAAAGTTATGGCAAAATCTCATTTTGTTGTTTAGTACCTGCTACAGCTGGGTCCGGTTTTGCCGGCATCTGTAGTTGTGTTCGTCGGACTGGAGATCGGACTGGAGATGAAGGGGCAGGTAGTTTCAACGGTCGGTGAGTGGCATCTTGTGTGGGCAAGGACTCCGTAATTTGAACAACTTGAACATTGGGTTGCGGCCCTGCTGTTACAAATTTGCGCTCCTCTTCCACAGGGGGCATCTGTGTTAGACAGTTGGTTCACATTCAGTACACAATACAGCAGAGCGCAAGGATGCACCCACATTTTTGATTGCATTCTCCCTCGTGCCTGAGACTGGCAAAAATGCACCTTCGACCTGGCAATCAATGCACAGGTGATGTGAGCTGAGATATAAGTCAACCAGTAAGTCCTATGGAGAGGCAGCTATCGATAAGAAAAGACATTGAACCTCAATGGGCGACAGCGAGACCACTGCACACATGCGAGACCTTGCCTATCCACACCACATCCGGAATAAAGAGCACTATGCATTGGGTGTGAGCTTCAAAGATGGCAAAAGATCGCTTATAGAGGAAGTACTTTATAAGACGGAATCTCGACTCTTTCGGCCTCGCGAATTGTCTCGCTGACCGGTGTGTTCCAGTGTTGCGGCTCGTCTGCCGCCTCCTCAAAACGTTTGTAACGGCGTTGCTGAAGAATTTTAACGACGTCCATGGCAGCTTCGCGAGCCTTAGTCACTTCCCAGACATCCTGTATTCGTATTGGCAGTGGAGTGCCGGCAAAGAACAACACTTGCAAGGATACACTGGAAATTATACGTCATTGTGGGCAGAGTTGTCAAAGCTGTCCCTCAGTCCCCAGGAATTGCAATTTGATACATGGAGGGTTGTATGTTCAAAAGGACTCCAACTCAACGTCCACTGGTACCGCATGTACGATCTCATGTGGACCTCGGCTCGACTCGAGGCCTTTCGTAGGTATAAGCTACAATTGAGAAGGCGACCTGCTGCAGGTCATGCGTCATGACTCATGACGCGGCCCGCGCGTGAAAGGCGGCCCCTGAAGGGCCCCGGCCCCGGGGCCCCCGGGGCCGGGGTCCCCGGGCCCGGGGCTCTGAACCAGGACTCGTTCGCACAAGGCCTCGGCGTGCGCATCCGTACAAGAACGCAGCAGTTCCTGGTTCCAGGTTTCTGAAGTGCTCGGATCCTCTGCATACGGACGCACATTTTGCTGCCAAAATGGTGATATTCACTCATTGCGGTCGGGAGTCTCGTCTTTTCCTACTGCGAGTGTGAGTGGGAGCGTATAGACTTATGCCGGGAGGACTGTAGCAGCGACATCAGCTGCTCCATTTTACTGATGGTCAAAATAAAAATCGAGCTTAGGTGAATTACCTTTTCTTGCAACAACTTCGTTCTTTGCATGGTTTACAGACGCTGGAGACCACCAACCGTCCTATTCATCTTTGCAGTGGTGGTTTGGAGCTGCTCTTCGGAAAGGAAAGGGTGCATTTTGTCGACATTCCGGAAGGGGACAGACAGGTTCACCCGTATCCTCTTGCTCTGTATCAAGGGTTCGTTGCTTACATTCATAGGGCATGTTATTAGATGGTTCGGGCTAGCGGTCGCAGGTGACAGTTGGGGACGTTTTGATTTGGGCACGCGACAATCTTCTAACTGAAAGGCCAGAGCTGTTTATGAAAAAAGACACCGTGTAAGTGTAGCTGTTATCTCGTTCATTATGAATTTAAAATTAGAGAAACGTACCTTCACACTCCTAAAGTGTGTTGCAGGAGGCCAGGGATCTTGGTTCTCATTAATGACGAGGACTGGGAATTAAGGTACCGACCCATTGTAGCCCTCTGATGGTTTCAATTGTTTGTTTTGTTACAGTTGTGATCGCCCTGTGTTGCAACGCCCCTTCTTACTAGGCCTTTCTGCTTGTTTGCAGTGAGACAAGCCAAACCAAAGTTGTTGATGGCGATACCATCGCATTCATTTCCACATTACATGGGGGCTGATCCCATAAATCAAAGAGCGCAAGATACCTCGGCTAGCCGTTAGTGCAGCGACATGGCAGAATGAGTATTCCTCCACCAACTCCAATGGGCTCGCAGAGGAAACAGTACAATGTAGAAATCTACCATAGGATCCTTACTCACCAGTTAAGCATGAGACGTTGAAGGTTTTGGTTTTCAGTGCAACTTGTGAGGGAGCTATCCAAGGCTGGTTGCCAACATCAACCCTGAGCAAGGCAAACCCCAGGACGGATGCCAGTAGCAAACTTCTGTGCGGCCCTTTGAAGTCGGATTAGCTCTAGCACGTAGTAGGGATGGGACCTGGCATCCACACACACATGAAAAAGGCGTGCTGGGTGTTTGGGTGATAGATTTTCTGCCTGGCGCACAGGCCATGTGGGAGGAGGGAGGACAGTTTGACATATCTCATTTTTAAATTTTCAGGGGAATGCAGTGGTGATGCTGTCGTGGTAGGAATGAGGGCACCTGCAAAGGACTAGATGGCAGGGAGGAGTTGCTTTTGATGTGGGGAAGAGATGTACTTGACGAGAGAACCCTCACGGACAGGATCACAGTTGTAGTGAGGGGTCAGACTTCTTCATGTGAAGCAAGGACATAGCGATGAACAGGGCGGCTGTAGATGGGAACAAGTCTGCAGTGATACTTGCAGGGACAAAACATGCACAACTTAAAGACACGGCAGCGACATTCTAGTCTGCTGTGGTTAATACTGTTCCTCATAGCATCTTTACTGTGAATCATCCTTTTTGCAAACTTGCAGCACAGCGGCTGGCTGAGATTGGTAACTGAGCAAACCATTCAAGGCAGATCTTGACATGTTGCAGTCGAACAGCTGATGCAGAGTACTTCAGAAGAGCTGTAGTTGCCTCGTAGTGCAGGAGTCCTGGACTCTCATCGACATTTTAAACAAGTGAAGGCTCGTGAATCATCCAAGTAATGTTGACTACAAAATATGTATATGTCCTGCATATCAGCACGTCGCTCTGATCAAGTTGCTCCCTTTGTTCGGTCCACATCATGCTTCGCAGCAGCCGCAGCAGCCTAACTTTTTGAAGGCTAAAGCTTTGCAGAGTATATGTCAGAGTGATGGATTTGAGCGACATATATACCAACCAGATACTCGATCGGCACGAAGATATCTTGATAACATAAACCCTGCCGATTTGCAAATGAGCTACAAGCTTGCGACACTATCCGTGAATGCAAATATCGTGGGGCCACATCAATGGTAGGAAGCACAATGACCAGGGGTATGGACCCCAGGATGACAGCCAGTTAATACCTGACCCATTTAAGGGCCCTTCAATCCAAACACCTTGACACTCTCCAGGAATGTACTCTCTTTCATGCTACTTAATGGATACACCACATGGGCAGCCTTCATCGCCTCACGGCCTGGGGCATGCCCAAGCTGGGGCGCTGGCGGGCCAGGGCACAGTGGCCAAGCCAGAAATTTATCATCGCATCTGAAAGAGTGGTTATTCAGTAGGCCTACACAAGCTCAACCTCCTATTCACCCAGATCAAATAAATCTAATATAGATGCAGCTACGGGGCATAACGGTTTGATGCATGGACTGTGCCGCTACAGGAGGATTTGAAGAAGCCCTGCAAGAAATTTCTAAAAATGCCTCCAGGCCAGAATGATGTGTAAATGCATATCGGCGGGTGTGTGAGAGGCCACAAAAACAGCGTTTCACGGGATTGTAAATACTGACAAGCTGGCACTCTGCTCAAATCTTGATTAGCCTTGTGAGCTCACCATGCTCCAGTCCTGGAATGGTTGATGCAATACATGCGGGAAGGGCGACCCAATCCCACCACAATACACACAACCACGGCTCCTGCGAGAAAGTCACATGGAACTACTCGACAGCTGCTGTGGCAAGGGCTGCAGTCACCAGTCTAGCAGCAGGAGAATACGGGCGGGGCGGTGGTGGTAGCCGAGACCCGTACGAGCTCTGTGTGTCATCGCTAAACCGTCTTACATTATCCTGAGGTGCTTGCAGCCGGCCACTGCTCCTGACCCCGAACAACATTTGTCAACAACTCGGAAAGTATACACTTGTAATCCTAATGCCATCCACCTACATTCTTTTTCCATACATCTAAACATGGCCATAGTCCTTTGCCAGCTCGGGCATGCAGGTCTTGTCAGGGCTCAATCATGCCGATACACATCAACTTACATGTAGTACTACGTGTCTACAGAAATAACCACGACCTTAACGCCCGAATTACGTGGGTGCAGCAGCAAAATAGGCGTATTACACTCCACTGACCCATCTCCACCACCTTCCCTCCCTCAGTTGCTGTCTGGAGTTGGCCAGGGGGGGTGGTGGGGAGGGCGGGTGGGATAGGTGCCCCCCCCCCCCCCCCCGCGCCCCCAACACACACACACACACACACACACACACACACACACACACACACACACACACACACACACACACACACACACACACACACACACACACACACACACACACACACAGACCCATGCGCGCGTGCTCGCCGGCACCGATACACACATACCCAGACCAATCCCCACCCATGACCCACACCCATTCAGTCGTGTGGGGCGTGGACGCCGATGGGTGTGGGTGTGTGTGTGTGTGTGTGTGTGTGTGTGTGTGTGTGTGTGTGTGTGTGTGTGTGTGTGTGTGTGTGGTGTGTGTTCTGACCGACGCATGCGTGTGTGCTTGTGCTGTGTGTGTGTGGGGGGGGGGGGCACTGGGGGGGGGCATGTCGGAAAAATCCCTTAGTAGGTAGCCATAAGAAAGTTGTAAAAAGGGCATTACCCATGTGACCCAGAACGGGAGGAGAGGCCATGGAGCAGAGCTGATGGCAAAGTTTCAAGGGCATGCAGCGCCTGGCTGAGACCCTCAACGGCCTCCTGGCACTCTTTCCTCTTGTTGGCCACGTCTTCCCTTTCTGACATCATTTCTGTGAACAGCTCCTCCCTGCACAATTCGCACTGCTTTGTGCTGCTTCCAACCATCATCAAATTCAGCACCTATCCCAATTGTGCAGCTACTCCCGCTACCCACCACGTAGCAAGAATACAGTAGGGCTAGAAGCAGGTCCTCACTGATTCTGTGGCATTCTGCGGTACAGGAGAACCCTGAACACATCCATTTCTAGGTAAGGACTACCTTGACAACTTCCCCAACCTTTCCACCTCTGCTTGCTTTTCGAGATCAATTACAGGCCAACATACGAATGCTCAAGTATGACGGTCTAGAAACACACATTGCTGCTGGCAGACATGCTGCACTGAACGCATTTGATGAGAAGAGGTGCAATGCTTTCTTCTTTTGCCCCTTTTGTTTTCCCCTCTGTGTGTGTGTGTGTGCGCGCGCGGGGGGGGGGGGGGTGTGTGTGTGTGCGTGCGTGTGTGTGTGTGTGTATGTGTGTGTGTGTGTGTGTGTGTGTGTGTGTGTGTGTGTGTGTGTGTGTGTGTGTGTGTGTGTGTGTTCGTGTGTGTGTGTGCGTGTTTTTTTTTTGGGGGGGGGGGGGGGGCGACAGGGACAAACTTGTAGAGCTCGCGGATGAGGTGCTGCTGGAGGCCGCGCTGCACATGAGTCACCAGGAAGTTCATGATTGCCTTTGGAACAGTGTCCTGCAAGTTCTTCCGGACGATGTCAAAGTAGTTCTGCACTAGGACGCGTGTGACCTCAACCTGGACCTCCTCTTGCTCCGTCATATTGTTCGCCACGCGTAGAGTCTGCCCCCCTCGCCCAAACATTTTGTTACTTGCCCTGCTAGTTAACCAAGAAACAGACAGGCCTACCGGAGGGTATTATCATGGAAGGCTCGTATGCACACACAGAGGGACGACCAAGCGCGTGCGTCCGCACACTCACACACACGCACGCACACACGCACGCACGCACGCACGCACACACACACACAGACACACACACACACACACACACACACACACACACACACACACACACAGACACGCGCGCGCACGCAAGCGAGAGGGAGGGAGGGAGGGAGGGGGGGTAGGTGGGGGGGGGTGGCGAGCTGGTCCGCAAGAGGATTGTTTTATACACAGACAGACGGACCACAGCATACAAGCATTCCTTCAACCTACGTGGCCAGCGGGGAGCCATCCCCGCATGCATCTTGCATCCCCCCACCGCCCGTACAAGCCCCTCACCCCGCCCCCCAAAACCCCTCAGGAGATCTCCAAGGGAAAAAAAGCTTCAAAACCTTGGACAAGGAGGACACACGGAGCCAAATGCGCAGCTTATACATTGGATCACGTGCATGACAGCGTAAGGGTCCCAGTGCATGGTGTACATTGCACATAAACCTCACAAACTTGTCGTCTGAGTTTCTCAAAGTACCCTCTCTCACACTGAACAAGCACACAAGCACATCCAAGGGGCCAAGAGGGAGGGGGATGTTCGACAGTGCATGGACAGCTCTTAAAAGCCGTGAGCGTTTTGTTACAGTGAGCGTTCCTTAGACGACCAGCCCACACGAGAGGTGTGGCAGGGGCCCAGAGGGAAACCGGGGAAAGGATGCTTACGAAGGGTGGCTGAGCCAGCTGAGTGTCGCTGGACATGACAGAGGCACGAGGGTCGGGGGCGGAAAACCAGGAACCCAGCCACGAGAAAGGGGCCGGGGGAATTGGCTGCTGGAGGGGAGGCCAGCTTCTGTCCAGCAAGTCATCAGGATCGTACAGCTCAGGTTCCATCCCCTTCAGCGGGTGACCCCGCACAGATGTCCGAACCCCCTGTGCACCGACCTCTTCCAATAAGGCGCGTTTCTCAATAAAGTTGAAGGTATGCTGCCCCAAGTCCTGCCGCTGTCCTGTCAGGACAAGTTGAAGTTTGCTGCCCCCTGGGCCTGCCTCGAGTTTCCCCTGTCAGAAAAAGCTGAAGGTTTCTGCCCTAGGGCATGGCCTCTCTCCTGTCAGTGCAGTGCACTCCTCGTGCACAACCCCGCAGCAAATAACGAGTTCAAACGCGGACAGATGTTCTGCCCGTGGGGCTGCATCCAGTGTGCATATGTTCACGTAAGCATGTGTCCATCAGCAGCCTTGTAAGTGGGGCGACTTGACAGTACGAGACCAAGTTCCACTCACCCCAGCTACGAGTTCCCATGACAGCCTGAGTCGCTTGAGAAGCAGGAGTGCGCTCATCATGTCCGGCAACTGGGAGGGGAAGCAGAGGGAGCAGGAGATGATAACGCTGGTGACGATGATGATAAAGCCGACAACGACAACGACGACGACGATGCTGATGATGATGACGACGATAATGATAACGATGATGATGCTGATGCTGATGATGATGATGAGGAGAAGGCGGAGTAAGAGCAGGAGGAGGAGGAGGAGTTGCGCAAACCAGGGGCGAGGCATACATCGCAAGATGGAAGGATACCTTGAGACCGGGGGCGGAGCGATTTTCTGGAACTGGCAGGCGACCGCCCTGGCGCACAACGTGCGGTGCCGTTGACGAAGAAGGCCCTGGGGGGAGCGCTCGGGACTCCGAAACATCATCAGACTGGCGGGAGTCGGCATCTTCGCCTGCCTGACGGCGGTCCATGACCTCGGCGATGGCGCGGCTGCCCCCAATGAAGCCCGGATGGTCGGTGTTAATGTAGGAGCGCTCACAATCCACGAAGTCCCGGATCATGCGCTCCGCCGGCCTTGCCCCCTCGTCAATGAAGCTCTGTACCGCAGACACTAGCCTCGCCTGCAAACCGCCACCTCCCCGACAACTTCTGATGCCGTGCTTCAAACTCCACACCATTCAGAACTATCCAACGCCCCCCCCCCTCCCCCCCATTCCCCGGTCTTCACCCCCCCCCCCCCCCCGCGGTTAAAGTCCATGATTCCAGAGCTTCCGCCCGAATTAGCCCCATTCATTCCGTGCATCTCACCTATGGGCCCCCGCGAGATCCTGCGATCCACCTACCCACCAACCACAGCTACCCTTTCAAGCTCTGGGCACCCGCGAGATCCTGCGATAAGATAGCAGGGTTTGCCCAAGCATCCCTGGTAACGGCATGCCCTATACAGGTAGCAGGGTTTGCCCAAGCATCCTTGGTAACGGCAGGCCCTATACAGGTAGCAGGGTTTGCCCAAGCATCCTTGGCAACGGCAGGCCCTATACAGGTAGCAGGGTTTGCCCAAGCATCCTTGATAACGGCAGGCCCTATACAGGTAGCAGAGTTTGCCCAAGCATCCTTGGGAACGGCAGGCCCTACACAGGCACGTTTGACGGAACAGCAGTGCAAGAGTCTTCCACCGATGGCCGAGACTGTGCAGGAATGCTTGGCAAGCGATAAGGAAATGCTCATGAGCGTGGCTGAAAGAACATGGATCCCAGAAAATACATTGTGTAGCAGGACTATGGGCAGGGCTACGGGCTACGGGCAGGGCTACAGGCAGAGCTATAAGAGGTGAGAAAAGTGACCTGGAGACGGGGAAAACGGGCAACATCTGGAGGCACACACTGCGCGGCGACACGCAGGAGTTCGCTGTGCACGAACTCCTTGCATTGCAGGGCAGGCGCAAGGAGGCGGTTGATGGCGCGCCGCACCAGCAGCTCGAATGGAGCATCTGGTATCAGCAGAGTGCCCTTCACACCGCCACTGTTCTTGATTGCTGTCCGCATGTTCTCATCGGAAAGCTCGCTGCAGCCCCACCCGTTATTTAGACAGCCACATCCATGCCCCCCTCCCGACGCCCCGTCCCCACATGATAGAAAGACAAGATCCCTCCAGGGGAGGGAAGGCCCCGTTTCGAAAGCAAACCTTACAAGTGCAGCCCAAAAACAAGGTGGTATGCAGACACGAAGACGTGTAGTCCCAAAAAGCCGGGAGATGATGCGCAGTCAGGAAGAAGTGCAGTCTCCAAAGCTTAAGGCGATATGGGGACAGCAATACTGAGTGTGAAACAAGTGCATGCAAAATGAAACCTTTGAAACCTCTCACAGCAGCCCTTGCCCATATGTCTTGAAGGCTGAGGGTGGGTTCAAGTGGATCCTTGCTCGCAAGCAAATCAGCTCTCAACTGACCAGCTGCCAGCTAAACGGCCCAGCCTCTCGACATCCATCAACCTTATGCTCCCAGACACTTTACAGGTAAGCCCAAAGACCAGCATCGTTTTTTTTTTTTTTTTTTTTTTTTTTTTTTTTTTTTTTTTGGGGGGGGGGGGGGGAGACAGGTTTTGTTCAAGATGAGCTCCCTCACTCGCTACCTCCCAAACGTGCTTGGGCTGATTCTCGTGGATTCCTGCTTCAGCTGTGAAGGGTGAGACTCTGCAAGGAAGGGATGAGACACGCTACCTGGAGGGGTCCAGCTGGTTGAGGCTGTTGACAAAGATCTGCTGAAAGATGTGTCGGATGCGAGCCCCTCCTGCCAGCTCAGACACCGGCAGCAGCACGCTTCGCCCGTCTAACATCTCGCCGTAGCGCACTGCATACGAGTCTAACAGCTGCAGGAGGAGGGCGCCCCTGCCAAGTGGCAACCCTCAAGCTTAAGGAAACACCCTTGGGTGCATGGGATACAGCGAAAGCACATGTTTGCACCCAGCTAGACGTCTGAGAGAGCCACGGCCTCAGGCCGTCAGCCTGGAGAAACTCTACATGCGTCATTCCCTGCCAAGTGGGTTGTTTCCATAAATGCAGGGACGTGCGGAAGCAGAGAAGTTCATGGGTTTAGCGACATATTTGATGGCAGCGGAGAGGTTCGTGCATATGGCAACAATTGCGACGGCAGCAGAGAGTTCCATGGATATGGCAATGATTGTAATGGCAGCAGAGAGGTTCATGGATATGGCGATGATTGTAATGGCAGCAGAGAGGTTCATGGATAGGGCGATGATTGTAATGGCAGCAGAGAGGTTCATGGATATGGCAATGATTGTAATGGCAGTAGAGAGGTTCATGGATATGGCGACATGTGTGGCAGCAGCGAAGAGGGTGAGCGAAGTTTAAATGGTGGACAAAACCCCCCCGGGGGGTTGGGTGTGTGGGACGAAACCCGCTAGGGGCCCGGGGGGGGGGCGGGTGGGGGGGGGGCAAAACCATGGTGGGGCTCACACCGTGCGGCGCCTGTCTGGCCAGGAGGGGCATCCCCATAGATCTTAAGCTCTCCTCTGCGAGCCTCCAAAGCCTGCTCTAGAGAGGAGCGGAGGTCTGGCAGTGTGGCACGGATGTGCTCCACCAGGATCCTATTCAAGCATCGTGCCAATGCAGGCATCCCGCACTGGCCCAAGACATCTCCATATTCGGGGTGCGACTGGAAGAAGGCTGCCTCTGCCGCTCGGGCTTCTCTCATGCTCATGTGACTGGCAATGTCGTGTTGGCTCCGGTTCACCACTCCTGTGCCACCCCTCACACGCCTTCACCTTCAGTGCATAGCGCTGCAAGTCTCCAACAGAACGCCGTATGATCTTGGTCAGCGAGCATCTGCCCGCACGAGAGTGCGGACAGATGCTCGCTCGCTCGCACGCGCGCGTGCGCGCGCGTGCACACACACACACACACACACACACACACACACACACACACACACACACACACACACACACACACGCCCACGCACACACACACACACACACACACACACACACACACACACACACACACACACACACACACACACACAATCCTACAACCCCCACATGCCCACCTCCATACACACCAACCCCCACCCATCCTTCCCAGGCACTCACTCGTGCCTACCCTGTCAGTATCCCCCTCTCTCAGGATGCAATGCTGCCCATTGGCCCACAGACTTACCCTCCCTCCATGCACTTCCTATAGGAAACGCAGACATTGCTTGCAAGACACTTCTAACGAGTTAGTCTCCACCAAATAAGAACATGAATGGGCCTGATTATGGTAGGAATGATGCTGGAGCTGCGCGGGCATGATTACCGTTGTACCCCAGGCGTAGTGGTATAACTTGGTTCCGCAAGATGGCAGAGGCATCAGTCCCTCGATCCATGATGTCCAGCTTAGTCATAACACCTATGCCAAAGTCCCCACAAATCTCTGACAGGCTGCACAGACCTCTGTTCAGACCAAAGATCAGGGCACGAGCATGATGAAGTCTCAACCGAAGTCAAGAGCCAAGCTGCAGATGATTATGTCCTGATTGCCCCAGATAGACGGCAAAATGCGTGTGTGAGCAATCATGCGTGGAAAGCCAGCATAGATGAGAACGGCTGCAAGAGCAGATGTGGATATGGCATGCGCGCACGCGTGTGTGGGAGGGGGTTTTGCGCTTTTGCGTAAATGTGTGCCAGCACATCTGTTTTTTCCACAACTTATCCACTTTCACTTGTCTTCATGAGAAGTGCGTTGCATATTTTCAGAACATTCCACACTACTTGAAGACCACATCAAAAAGCCAGAGCACGGGAGCTCACCAACGGTACGGCTACCATCTGGATCAACTGTTCGAGCAATCTCAAGTGCATCTGAGTTGCCAAGGTCTGCGTTGGAAGGAGACACCGCCAGAATGATGCAAGTCGGGTGCTTGATGTATTCTAGGATCATACTCCGGATTCGGGCCTCAATGTCAGAAGGTTGATCCCCCACTGGTACCCGTGTGATGCCTGGCAGGTCCACGAGAGTCATCGTCCTGCGAGCCCATCATTCACATCTTTTGAGATAAAGACAATGGCCCAAGAACAAGACAGCACGCACACGCACACGCACAATCCCACACACACACCACACACACACACACACACACACACACACACACACACACACACACACACACACACACACACACACACACACACACACACACACACACACACACACCACGCACGCACACACACACACACACACACACACACACACACATGCGCGCGCCAAAATATACGCACGATCGGAAGCCTGTGAATGCACATACATCACACTCACACCTCCCCCCCCTCCTCTCTCTCTTTGACCCCCTCCCTCTCTCTTTCTCTCTCTCCCCTCCCCTCCCCCGCCCACGCTCTCGCTCGATCTCCCGCCCCCCTCCCTCTCCCTCATCCCCCTCCCTCGCTCCCTCTCCCTCTCTCTCTCCCTCCCCCTCCCTCCCTTGCCCTCTCCCTTCTCCCTCTCTCCTTCCCCCTCTCCCTCCCCATGTCCCCGCTTCCTCCCTTCCCCATCCCCTGTCCCACTGAAGAAGGCTAGAAGCTCTTCCCTTTCTCTTCTGCTCCCCTTCCTCCCCATGTCCCCGCTTCCTCCCTTCCCCATCCCCTGTCCCACTGAAGAAGGCTAGAAGCTCTTCCCTTTCTCTTCTGCTCCCCTTAACCACTCTCCCCCTTCCCCCCTCTCCCCAAACAGGCACACGCACACGCACACACACACACACACACACACACACACACACACACACACACACACACACACACACACACACAGACACACACACACACACACACACACACACACACACACACACACACACACACACACACACAGTGTCTGTCTTTTACGCTATCCCCCGTGCTCTCATATGCACATGACCCTCATACATGCTCCAAATAACGTTCTCTGAAAGAAATTTGCCTTGAACCAGCTAGGGAAGTGAAATAATTCTCAAACCCTAATAAAGACAAGGAGTAGTGGTCGCACAGCACATTCGGGCTGCAAATTTTAAGCCGTATGGGCTTATCTGATACGCCTTTGTTGCTGCCCACTATCCGCTCTGTTTCTGTTAGTATTTCCTGTCGAATCCGCTCAAAGTCATAAAAGCGTTTGCCTGTCATTGCAAACACATCAACTTCAGCCTGCTCACAGTAGGCGTCACTCTAATACAATGTAAAGAAACGTTGAAAGAGACTGTTAATGAAGCAATTCGTAAAATTATACCTGGAAGATGAAGAAATTCCCCCCATTCTGCACCATTTGTTCCGGGCGCCTGAACGTGTTTGACCTGCAAAGCTTCTGACGCTGTCAGTCTCAGGTCCCTTGCAAAGGATTTCACTTGAAAATTTTAAGTCATAAACGCACCAGTTGCAGAACTAAAGGCCTGCGTGTGCAGATATCAGGTCCGCGCGGGAGGAAATCTCTGCCGACCTGTTGTCACATCACAAAAAATGGGTCCTTATTTGAGTTGCGACCTGAGAAACTGCAGAGGTGAGACGAAATCCATTTGAACAGGCATACCAGGCCTTCTAATACGCTAGACTTGCCAGAACTTTGGCTCCCAACAACTGCGATTTGAGGGAGGTCCAACTTCACCTCTACAGACACCTGCCCCATACCGAAAGCAACGTCAG
>MVGU01001276.1:107500-115000 GCA_002005505.1 Botryococcus braunii
AACTGTTTGGGCCACTCATGGCTAGTCACTACGAAAAATCCGACGGTATGGCAACGTCAAAGCACCATGGAAAAAGGAAAAGGTTTCCAATCAACATTAGAATGCAGGAATTACCGCCATGCAGGGTAAGTTGAACGCACTGGTGCAGGGATGCAAAGCACAGCAATACCTGTATATTATCCACTGCAAGACCACTGCTGATCGAAGTTTCACATAATCTCTTCAATCCTTCCAACATGTACTGGTCAGCCGCCTGGATAAGCTCTTCAGCAATGTCTGGAGTGACATTAACATCCCCTGCCAAAAAGGAAACTTTAACAGTTCAGAAAAAAGAGATCAAAGCATAAATACACCCAGTTTACATCTTCCTGAAGAATTAAAACATAAAGGCTATTATCAAAACTGCCACAAGCTGCCTGCCATCCTGTAACAACACTCTCGACTCAAAACCAATTCAACAAATATACATGCTGAATTTCTGCCGATCAACCATAATGCCGAGGCCTTGAGGAAGACATCAGAAAAGGCCACCTCCACAAACTGCCCGACAGCTATCTGTGACAGCTGCAGGCCGTCCCTTACGATGCCCACCTTTTCAAGCTGACTTTCATGGACCCAATAAATACTAACACCAAATCCACTGTTCTAGCTTAATAACAATGAGAGCACCACCTATCAACCGAAAAGAGTAGGGTCACAAGACGGAGGGACCACATTATAGGACTAAGACATCATTATCCCCCACCCATCAACAACAGCAGCGTATGCAAATACACTTTGAATACTTTGCTCACCTGTATAGATGCACCGCATCATTGCCTCAAAGACAACAAATCGGATATTTGGTATCGGAATCGTTGACGCATGTTTTTCTTTGAAAGGCATTTCAAACATCGCACGAAATGTGTCTGAGGAAGCCAAAAGCGCAATTCGGTGCGCATGAAACTTTTGGCCCTCCACCAGAAAGGTGACGTCGCTCAACGTCTTGTTATTTACGTATTCCTCGCCCAAGTAAACCTGCAGCAAGACGGCCTCAAATGCCTGCTTTTGAGTTGTCCACCTTGCAGGCGAGTAGAAACACATGCTCACAGACATGTATTGTGACTAGTGCTCAGGGATATACCTTCTGCTGAGGGACATTAGGCGCACAGTCTAATGCCGAAGTGGCTTTAGCCTTCTTCGCGAGCTCAAAGAGTGCACCTGCAACAAAATTGCAATTAAAATTGTGTTATGTGGTTGCATGTGCGAAACATTATTGAGGTAATTCAGTAGAGCGGTTCAATAGAGCTCAAACAAACCAGGTGCTCAACAAAGCCAATTTTTTTTCCTTTATTGTAACCCAGTGCAATCAAAGTCTTTACTATTATTCCACCAGATGTAAGGCCACAATGTGCCCAAATTTAACAGCCAGCTTTCCACTTTCAAAAGATGTGTTGCTAAAACTTCTTCGGCACAAGACTTGGATTTGCAAACGAGCATGTCCTTCAGGAGGCCTTACTCGCAGCTTCCAATCTCTGGCAAGATTCAGCAGAGTTGTCAACCAGCAAGTTTGTCAAAATGTCCAATCCCCTCCGATCCACAAAGACTGTCTTAAGGTCTTCCTCGCGAGCTAGTCGGGCAAGTGCTGTTGCAGTACGCTGCTGCAAAAGTTTATCAGCAGATGACATCGAGTACAGGGTTTGCTGCAGAACCTTCCCTTTGATTTTGTCTTCCAGGCGCTTCAAAGTTTTCTGGACACAATCCTTGGATGGCTGCAAGTCCCACCATGACCACAAAGTTCAGACCTTTAACCTTAAACTTAGCAACACCTAGTTCCTGCAGCTGTCCAATTAAAGCCTCGAGTGCGCGCATGATCAAAAAATATGTCATGACATTGCAGAGCAGATCTTCATTGACATCAACCCACAGACCAAACAAGAACCCCAAACCAAGCATTCAAGGACTCCCTCAGGTTACATATTGGGTACACTGTGGGCAATATTGCCATTACAACTTGTTAACATACCTGAACCAGAAGTTCACAGTCCTGAAGGCACTGGACACCCCCCTCTCTCACAATACCAGCAATATTGTCCTCGTTATCTGCCAAGCCATATAATGCAAACGCCGCATTATGCTGCAAATTTCCATTCCGAGAGGCCATTAGCTCGAGCAAAGGGGGAAGCCCCCCAGCCTGCAAGCAAAATAGCCTTATTTAACAAGGGACTTCTTCCAAAGCTGGCAAATTGAACAGTTCACCCCTCTGCTTTCCCACAATGTAATCTTATCGTGCATGAAGAACAGCAGTTGCACTGACCAGATATGACTAGATATGACCATTTTGCTCAGTATACCGATTATTAACAATTAAAGTACAAATATTATTCAATCATTGGGGGAATCACTGTTTAATATCTTATGATTCCATGATTACATCTAAATTCCAGGAGTTACATCTAAACCCGCCGCAAGGTCAACCACTTCGTAAAGCTGGCATGAACCCCACAAAAATACCCTAGAGAATTCAGTATGCTACGTGAATGACCTCACAATGTCGCCAGGGCAACTGGCATCAGAATAAGCGCCCCCATCTTGGGCTAGCTGTGAACAAGCAGCCCTCCCCTAAACCCCGCCTCGCTGTCTCCCTTTTTTGGGGGGGGGGGGGGGGGGCTCATTGCTCCAATCATTTTTTCCAATGCAGCCCCCCCCCCCCCCCCCAAAAAAAAGGGGGGCGCGGGGGGACAAAAGGAAAGAAAAGCCAGATTATGCATGCAAGAACCACAAAAAGACCTTGGGGGATACAGACTAGAATAGGACTGACCTGTACTATGCCCGCTTGATTATCAGGGTTTTGTGCAAGCCTCCCTAAGGCAAAGGCTGCCATCTCCTTCAGCTGCACATCAGCCGAACCTAACATCTCTATAAGCGGCGGTACAGCACCCCTTTGCACAATCTTGGCTTTGTAATCTGGATCTGTGGTCGCGAACTGCCCGAGGAGGAGCGCTGCTTCTCTTTGTGACTCTGTGCACTTCGATGACAGCAAACCGATGACAGGCTGAAGAGCCCCTTCTTCAAGAACCTGCAATTGCCAGCATGGACACATTACATATGTACAAAACCATGTCCTCTGTTAGCAAAAAGTTTTAGAGCCTTATACAGTACCTTCTTCTTGATGTGCTGACTTGAATGCACCAAGTTCCCAATGACTCCCACTGCTTCGTAATGAATACCGACGTCCTCTGCTCTAAGCATCTGGATGAGAGTCGGCAAGGCTCCACACTCAACGATCATGTTCTTGTTGTCCTCATTTTTAAAAGCCAGCGTTCGTAGTGCACCAGCTGCAGCCCTTTGAACCTGCACAACAACAACAGCGTCGAGGTTCTTGCCTCCCCTTGCCTCAAGCGAATTGGACTTCCCTATCTAGTTCACCAAGCCTCACCTTCGGATCATAGGAATCAAGGAGCGCAACCAGAGGAGGAATTCCACCTTCGGTACGAACCCTAGATTTGATTGAGACATTCTCATGCGCTAAATTTGTGATTGCATCAGCAGCTCTCCGGACAACAGATGTCCCAGGATTTGGAGGGCCCGTAAAGGGGACGTAGCGCTTCAAAAGCCCAACCAGCCCAGGCAATGCCCCACGATCCGCAATCGCATGCTGGTGATCCTGCTTGATTGCTAAGAGCCCCAAAATGAAGCAGGCTTCCTTCTCGATGTCCTCACCACTGCAATGCCCGTCAAGCCCTTTTAATCACAAAGCCTCCAAGCGAGGCTCTGCCAACATGCACTCTGTACATTCCCTTGGGAACAAAGCACCCTGTTCAGATGAATGAAACCATCACTGAGGGGACGCTAGGTAACTAAACAGATAGGATAGGCCGGACCGCCCATCCCAGTCCCAGCTCACTCCACTCCCCCTAACGACTCTCCCTGAGGGACGAGTCGGCCTTGCAGGCGACTTCAGACACATGGAACCTTGCAAAGTCATGCAGGTTTGACCTAGGGAAAAACCACATGAGGAGCCCAGGGACGACCAACCCGAAATGCCCTTGCATAACCGTTGGATCTAAATGACCAGACAGGCCAACAATGTGTTCACAAACTGACTCTTATTACCGGGCCCATCCCTACATGCCTACCGAACACAGCAATCCAAAAGGGTGTCTGTTAATATGCGCAATGCAAAATTCCCAGAGTAAAAGAGCGGAATCTTGTTTTTTAGCTGTGTGTTTGCAACCGGCGAGATCCCAATGCTGATTGACTAAGCAGCAACCCATATACGAGCTAGAATGGATGCGGCTTACATCATCATCATGCTCTGCATCAGTTGGACATCCATCCCAAGCGTAGAGCACCCATCGCTCAATGTGTCCCAGCTGGCTCACCTTGTGGGAGGCCTAGTGGGCTGCATTGATCAACTTACCAACCCACTAGCGGTAAGGTGAGACACACACCCTGAACAATAATGGCTTGGACAGTTGAAGCTGCCGCCGGCTTGACCTCCCACCAGACATGGCATCATGCAGCCTAAACATATTCCCTAATCTCACAAACTGCTTAGATACATCAAGCGATTGGCCGCTCTGCCTGTCTTCCCAGTTCCCAATGCAGAGCACAACGCAATCAGCCTTCAGTATGGCTATTACTAAGGCTACTCCTATGTAAAACACACATTGCGCTCTGCAAGTGACTGACACAACAGCATTCAACTAGAATCTGGAGCCCGTCTGAAGGGATCAGCTACAGAGGGTATATCCAGAGGCCTCCACTTAAGTTGCTGTGCAGTATGCATATGGGGTACCGCCCAGTCATTAGCCCTAGAACAGTAAACACCTCCTGGGAACCAACAGTTACGCAAGGGCCTTTGCAATTGGCCAAGCCTGGCGTCCTTGCCCGTCTTTCCCCCTTAGGGATCCTGCGTGAGATTTGCCTGCTGCTGTGCTGCATCTGAAATCATTCACAACCTGGGCCCCACCCGATGGGCCAGTGCTGTTACCGGCCGGCAGCGCGGGCTGCCATATAATTTAAAACATCAGGCATTCTCTCAGATACGTACCTTGCTCATCCGAGCATTATGTATTTGTTTGTAGGAAGTGTCCATATGCACGTCGGCAGAGTCTCGTTTTAGCTAGCACGACAGGTGTCAACACACTTGTACTGTTGCATCTCACCTCGGATTTGCAGGGTCAGCTTCCCGCGAAGAAAACAGTGTGAGCAAAGGAACCACAGCATCCACTGCTCCACCTTGCATCACTTGATCAACATGATCCTCTGCAAGGCATCGACAGAATAGGTTTATGAAGTAAACCAATAAGAAGATTTACCCTTGAGCTTGAATTCAAAAAGTACATGGATTTTGGAGGAAATCAACAAATACAAGAAATTATAAGGGGGGAAACCACACAATATAGCATGCAGAAAGGGAAAGAAACTGACACATCCTGCAATCATATGGTACACCACATCCTTGGCAAGCACAGATGTAAGAGATAAGACAAATCCCTCTCCCGTTATCAATATCACATAGATGCCCTACCTGCTTTTGAGAGTTCCGCAAGCGTATGTGCCGCTTTGCGTAAGGCAGCTCGCTCGGAATGTCCATCTACCGCCTTACAGGTTAGGTCTTTGATTTGTTCTACAAGGCGAGTGACCTGGGGAACGGAGCGAGCAGTCAGGTTTAAATCCCAAGCACAGCAACATACAAAACGCCGAAGTTGTATCGTCGAGCTAACCCGCCCAAACTCATTAAATAATTTCAACTGAACTACCAGGAACGCTGTGAGGCGAACCAATCAACCTAGAGCCTTCAGCATGCACCTCGCTCAAACATGTCTTCACCTGCACCGACAGGCTGTCCCGAGGTTCCGACTCTTTGGAGGTAACCTCCTGCTTGACTCCTTCAGATAGTTGTGAATCCAGCTTCCTTTTTACACCTTTTCGTTGCTCGGAATCGGAGTTACTCATCCCTGGTCGCGTCAAAACTCTTGGCTGCCTGTTTGATTCAGGCTACAGGAACAGAGGATCAGCGAAACCACTGTCTCACGACCAGGGTGAGGCGGCTCCCTAACAACCCATATATAGGTGCCGTTCACCCGGGACTACCCGGGAGGAGGAGTGGGTTTGAACAAATACCCCGCCTCCTCTGCCCCACTTCAAATAACAGGTCACAGGTCAACAAACTGTAACTGCAGGCTGCTCCTCGGCTGAGCTACCATCCTCCACTCACCACTTTCTTGCCACTCACATGTTTCCTAGTTTGAACGCTCTTCGTGGTATGAGTCGAAGCGCTGGGTTAAAAAGTTGGAGGCCTGTTTCTCTGCAAGCGCGGAAGAGTTGGCTCAAATCCGCAGGGCAGAGGCATGAAAATCCCCGAGCCCCTCCCAGAGACCGTCCCAACGTGTCACGATGACTCAATTGTCGGAACGTAATTCTGGCAGTCTTTCTTGCGCGGCACTACCAATCCTGAGCGATCCCGTAAACGGGAGTGGCTCATGTCCCAGTTAGAAGAGTGTGTTGCTCTCTTTCATACTTGCCACCGTCAATTTTGGCGGACCTTCCGTGGCCACGCCCCTTCTTTGCCCTTGCCCTTACATGCCCATGAGGTTTGGAGCACTTTCATGTCTGTAGTTCACTCGGGGGGATATTGAAACCCCTGACGAACCCCTTATGCCCTTGTCGGATGTGGCATATCCGACCACCCTCGTACCCGACGTATCGCTTAACCAACCCTTCAACTTACAGGAAATGGAGGATGCTCTTAGTGCCTTGCACAACGGGAGGGGTGTTGGGTTTCAGGGTTTCCCTCTGAATTTCTCCGATTTGCCCAACGCCCCCGGGACCCCCAAACTGGCCGACAGGACCCCAATATCCTGGCACCGATTCTGTTAACCATTGTCAATGCTATGTTTCAGGCGGGGACAATTCCCCCTTATTTCAATGTGTCCTGGGTAGTCCCCGTGTTCAAACCAGGGGCAAAGGATGCGCTGGATCCGGCGAATCACCGCCCTCCTGCTGTCCCTGAACCCTTCATGCGGCTGTACGCCACTCTGTTGAACAGTAGGCTTATTCGGCATGTGGAATCCAAGGGGTTGCGCTGTCAAGCCCAAACGGGCTTCCGCCCGGGCTTCTCCACCTTGCATCAGCTTTTCGCTGACCTTGCTACCAAAGACCACCCCTTATGCTATTTAAGTAAAGCCTACAATCGGGTTCCTCGCCACCGTCTTTGGGAGGCATTATCTCTTGTGGGTGTACCGGACCAATTCCTGGCTGCTGTGAAATCTTTGTTTGAAGATGCCCAAGTCACTTTATGTGTAGGGGGCACCTCTGGGGCGCTCCTGAAGCCTCGGGTCGGTATCCTCCAAGGGTCCCCTATAAGTCCTACTTTGTTTTGGTCTCTACTCGGATGGTCTGATCCGCTATATTGAAGCTCGGTGTCCGGGTGTGGGGCCCGCCACCCGGGATGGTCGTTGTGTCCCTATTCAAGGTTATGCTGATGACTATACACTCCAGGCTAAGTCCCAG
>MVGU01001276.1:130000-152500 GCA_002005505.1 Botryococcus braunii
TTACTGTCTACAGGCCTGTTGGCATTTTGCGCCAATGCCTTTGAACTGCATAACCATCCCAGTGGATGATGACTGCCAACTTGGCAGTGCCAAGCCATTCCTACCACACAGTACTGGATGCAGCATAGAAATACTTGGTGCCACAAAATCAAAAAGTATCTTGATGTCTTAAGGCTAACAGCTTGCTGATGCCGAATGCCAAATTTGAACGACCTGGCCAGTGCAGCTGAGACCCTTAAGGGCTTACCGCTCATCCACTCAACTCCACTCCCACGAAAGGCCCTACTACCATTGCCGCAAAACCGATTCTCGAGTTAAACAAAGTTGACAAAAATGGCCATTCTGTTTAGTGCTGCTCATGTCCTGCGTCTATACCAGGAAGCCCAAAGCTATGCATGCTTGCATCTGGCTGGTTGCAACCAGGCCGCGGCACAAAACTCCTTTCAAACCCCATGAAATTCAATACGTCCTGATCTGGTCTCTGCTGCTGCGTGGAAATACATACGTGCCTTTACTACACTCCATAAAAGAATGTCAAAGCACGCGATACATGTACCATCATTGTACAAGAGATCCTGATGAACATTCCCTTTCAACGACAAAAGGGAAAACTGCCTATGGGATAATGCACACTTCAGTTTTGACAGACTCTCGGCTTCCTTCTCCCCTTGACAAGCAGACGGGGACCTCCTGCTCCCCATAATGGAATTAACGCCTGACCGCCTGCTCATGATAGCGATAACGCAGCTGCTGATGTAACGAATTATCCTGCTGACGATAGCAGCTCATTTCCCTCTCCAGCCAGCTCAATGGAGAACTCGGAGTGTGCTTTAGTTGCAACTGCCTCCCAAGGAGAAGGCTTTAACGGTTGCTGATTGCGAGCTTCACACGTAGAACATTCTACTCCCCAATGCTGAATGGATTGGTGCGAAATTCACATGCACCTGCACGAGATGAAGACAGTGTTAGCTCTTGACCTGTACTTCCCCACCTCCCTCACCTTCTTGTATGGGATCAGCCACAGATTTGGGTGACCAGCAAACACGTGCCATATGGGTGATGTTATGGGTTCGTAACTTTACTACAGTACCAACATAGTAGAGCGAGTGACTAGAATAAGGTAGGCTGATCTGTAAGGCTTAGCAACTTCAATTCAGCAGGGTGGGCTTATCTTGAAACGCTTATGATTTTCATCTGCACATATGGATGTTCCATAATGGGCACACATCTGCTTAATTGGGTACCGTTCCGTGAATTGGAGCAACATATTGCACGAGATGGCATATGCAAGGATACAGCCATCCAAGTGAACTCCATATTGCTAGCTGCAAACCTACCTCCTTGTTGTTTGGTCCTGAAGACGCTATGGATTCGCTGTCCGATCCATCACCGGTACGAGATAACATTGCACGGCCTCTGAAGGCTGCCAGGTGCGCATAGTACGCCGGGGGGCAGACGCTGACAGTGCGGGTGCACCGACAAAACAGATAACACATGCTACAGCCAAGCAGAAAATTAAGTCAGCACATGCTCTTACTTGAAACTGATCACAATTGCTTCCAACCTTCCTCCTTCCATCCAAGACAGGCATGCAGCAGCCATGAGCACAGCGTTGGTAATGGGCAACTCAGAAACAGGACTATGCATGCTTGCAGATGGCCATCCGTGACTTCTCCTTTCGTCACAACCGATTCAATTTTCAAAGAAAACAACCCGATCCAATTCACGACCTATCCTGTCAAAATGCGAAAATAATATATTCTTGATCATGACATTTCAAATGCTATGCATCAATAAGGAAAAGCCTGCATCCCCATTCAAATGAAGTTTCCGTCCAATATCGGTCAGTGCAAACCCCGTCTGGTGGAACGTTGAACCGTACCGGAATGTCAGGGCCTGAAGCTCATCAGGGGAGAACTTGCTTTGATCCATGAGGACGTGGTAGTGCGTAGGCCTGCTTGTGCCTTGGATTCCACCATGACTTTGCAGGTAAAAGTCATGCTCAAACGGATGTGTGATCGTATGATCGACAACAGTTCCTGCAAAGATAACAAGTGAGCCACATAGAAACCATGCTCGACCGTTCTAAACTCTGAAGTACCCTGACAGTTCTGCATGACAACGCAGTACATGGTCCCTCCCTCATCCCCGTTTGCATGAACTCTGTGCGCACAAACCCCCCCCCCCTCCCCAATTTTCCCTTGGCTATGTATATGCATAAGTGGCGGCGTCGTGCATTGCAAGATTTGAAATGCTCAGCCAGGATGAATCACCTGGGATACAGTTTCCAGACTTGTCGACCCGCCGCGGGTCCATGGGGAACAGGCGTGTGTGGTGCCGTTTCTGCACAACAATGAAAGTGATGTTTGGTGTGTATGTTGCTTCGATTGTCTCACATGCGGCCCGGATTTGTGGGATCTCGCATCGTTGAACCTCAGCAAACTGTCCCTCACTGACACCATCCCGGTAGAATATCAGGCGCTTTGGCTTCCTCTTGGTGGCCCGGTAGAAAGCCTTCAGTTGCTCCATGACAATCGGCTTCAAGTCCTGCACAGCAACCCAAGCTTTGGTGGTCTCAAGATTTGGCAGTAAGCTCCGAGCACACCTATGCTGAATTTCATTCCATGTCATGCGTGGGACGCGTTTCACGTAGGATGGGGTTTTACCTGGATCATCTCCACACGATGGCCTTGCAGACGGACATGAGATATGTACTTGGCGCAGTGCTCATCCAAGGTGCCAACGACAGCAGCAATTGATGGTTCCGTGGCGGCAAAGCCCAAGGGGTGTGTAACATCCGCTCCTGATAAGCAAACAGAGCTAAGACCACCACCAGGCACCTTGGACTGCAACATTGACAGTGGATCCGCATAAGCATCATGGAGCTACAAAGAAAGGCAAGTTGGAACACGAAAGCAATCAACATGGACGGTAGCGTGAGTGAAGTTGATGTTCCTCACCAAAGATCATGAAAGGCTCTCTCATGAATGACAGGGAGCTTCTCGGTGCAAGAATGCAGTTGATGCCGCCCAGCTTTGAATTGATCTTCATGGCGAGGTTACCACAGTACTGGGGCCTTCCTCTTAACTGCGAAAAGCACAAAAGGTTGAATAACTCAGGAAGCAAAGTATGAGCTTGTCGCTGCTACATGTAACGAACAGTACAGTCCATTAGATCAGACACTGAGGAGACGGTTGGGACTTACAGTCGGCACGCCAATGGATGCCTTGCGGGTGACGAAACACTGAGTGGGGATTCCAAAGTAGCTGTCCCCGACGCGCTTTACTTCATTGTACAAGTCTGACCCTGCAGAGAGAGAAGACCGCTAAAAAAAGGATGACATCAAATTTTCCTTCCTAAGGAGACTGTAGCAGGGGTCCAAAGGGAAACCACCAGAGAACAGCGTGAATATATCAAAGAGCCACAGTGGGGCCTACCAGTATCTCCCAGGCAGACAAAAATGATTTTGGGATCTTCATTGAAGACCTTTTTTCCACCTTCAAATGCTGTCTTCAATGTGTCTCCCGTGCTCCGCCCCCCCCGGTGGAAAACTATAGGGGGTCTCTGTTTCCCTTGCGGAATTCGCATTCCCAGCTTATCGCAAACACTGACGAGGTCTTCCATGAAAGACTGCATGCCCAATCAAAGTTGTAATGACACATGACTTACAAACAATCAAATCACATGGCTGTCAGCAATGGCAGCCTAATGCAAACCCCAATAATGAATGCACAGAAACATACAAGCTGGGACAAAAAAAACAGCAGAATACACCAACCACATGGTTAACACAGAAGCCACAACAACCCAGTCCACTTCCAACATACAATAATTCCTGGAAATTAATGACAAAACACAACAAGAAGATGTCGTCGCTAACGCAAATGCCTCCATGATGTCGGGGTACGAGTACTGAGTCATTACCTGTAAAGAACCTTCATCATCCAACCCTCTGCCGCAGCGACGTTCATCACAAAAGGCTGCCACTGCAAATGAGGTCATGGGTGCCGCCTGATAGAATGACAGGCCGCGCAAGTCCCAGGCTCCGTTGAGAGTTTCAAGAGGAGAGGTGAACATCTTCTCGGCGTTATTGTACTTCAGGGTTGGAGGTTCTAAGATGCGGGCTTCAATCTGCAGAGAACATGATCAGTAAAAAAACAATTTTAAGACCACAATACGTATTGCTCCCGCTTCCCACACAACGTCCTAAAGAGCAGCTTCTTCCCTAAACCCTTCAACTCATATTTCCATTCCATCTCTCACATGAGGGGGGGGGGGGGGGTCACAGCCAGAGGTAACAGAATGCAGGAAGAAAGACATGTTGCACCAAAACATATATAAATGGTAAAACATTCACCCAACCCCTTGTTAGAATTGAAAAGGCTTTTGGCATGGTACGGTTGGTTGCCTTACTTTGGTCATCTCAGGAGCGACTTTCATGTTAAAGGCGGCGATCGTAGGATCAGCAGGAAGTCGAGCTTGATCTTTAACGCTCTTCTCCAACTGTGCCACACAGTCCATGGGCTTTTGAGCAGACGTCTTGATCATCTCTGCCGTTTGCCGTTCATCAAGCTTCAGGCGACGCTGCCCACCCTTGATCTGGCAGACTTCAGCAGGAACAAAGACTGGCTTGCGAGGCGTGCCGACATTCAAACACGGAATATCAGGGTACTCGAGCCTGGGCCATGATAACAACAAAAATTCAGAACAGCCTTGGCTATGACAAAATGTTATGTTCGGTGACTTGGGCCTGGACCACAGCCCCAATCCTACTTAACAGACACCTGCCCCTGACATGAAGCGAAGCAAACTTGCAGGCTGTACACTAACAGTTCGCCACCAATCTTGGAACAGTTGAAAATCCCAGGACAGGATTACAAGAATATTCAGTAGTCAGCTGCATGATTTGTCGCCGCATAACCATTTACTACCTGTGCTACTATGAAGGGAAACATACAGCACATGCGAGGCACTATGGCATACTACATTTTGCAGGGGTACAACCAAACCTACCTTATCTGATAGCGTTGCGCAAAGTACTCTGCCACAGACATCTCCTTGTCAGCATCAGGGTTGAAGAACATCAAGTTCCTTGAACCTTCATTAGACAGCTGTTTGACTTTGTACTTTCGCCGAATGGATTTCTCGTGCATCGCTAGGACCTGGTTGCATCCACACAGATTGCTGAATAACTGGTTGAGGAAAACACTGGACCTTTCAGTCAACAAACAAAAGAAAACGAAAACATGGTACTTTTTTTTCATTGTGAATGATGAGGAAGAAATTGGGACAATTGGACCTTAATCGTCACGTCACCAACCTATCAGGCAGATCAATTCTTTTGAGCCCAAGTTCATGGCCATGGCCTACAACCCACTATTTGGTGTTACAACAGACCCTCTTGAAACAATCAAAGATTGATGTGCTTCTTTTGGATGTTAACAACAAGAAAAGTTTTGGGACTTGGGAAGAATCAGAAGGGTCTGAATTAGCTTACCATAATACCAGCAAAGGCTTTGTTTGCCTTCTTGAGTTGCCCAGGATTCATTCCACGGATCAAATCCCGGGTCTCTCGCAGCCCAGCAGACCTCGCCAGATAATCTATGGCTGGTTGAACTTCCAAGAAAGCAGTGGCAGCAATGTCGACATTCAAGGACAGGCCAGCCTGGCAGGGCCTCAAGGATTGCTGGTATCCCAGCCAGACCTGGACCATCACCACTGTGCTTCATACTTGATCAGATTGATTGGTTTGCAACAGTTCCTCTTATCACCAGGTACCCTCTAAACAGCCAATATTCAAAGCCTTTGGCATCATGGTCTAACCAATGCATGTCGGCTAGACTCGCACATCACGGCTAGTGTACTCAACAAATAAATCATGACTCCACGGCAGATTATCAGGCCACATATCCAGGCAGTACTGCGGCACTATGCCCCAAAGTTTTTCTACTCTGCCACCAAGTTCTCGTGCACTCCCCCAAGCAAACAGGTAGGGCTGGTTGCCGACAGCCAAAACTCTATACAGACTATAAAGACTTCAGACATTCGCAATTTGATATCCCAAAACCCTCGAGCAATGCGAACCCACCTCTGCACCATTGCCCAGGGGTTTTATCTTCTCTTTGTCATCAAAGAAAAATGCACGGGCAAACGACTGACAATTAGGATTTTGTGACGCTCCATGCTTCAAAGCAACATCAAGAGCTTGGATGGCTTCCTGAGGGACATCATAATCCACCTCTTGCCTGCAACCAAAGCCAATGCCTTAATATTTGAGGCACTACGCCTGTTTGAGACCCTGCAAAGCCACAGTTTATGGAAGCTGCAACGAGCCATCAAGCAATCCGTCCGGAATAACCAAGGAATGTCTGTTTGAGCAACGTCTGACCTTTTAAAACCTTTATCTTTAGCACAGAAGCCATGAGACAATCGTGGAACCCTGAACAGCATGTGCTTTGTAGGGCAAATATTGGCAATATTCCAGGTTCAACGGGGAAGGGTGCTGACGTACTTGACGAATCTGAGAAGATTGTCAATGTCAACGTATGCTGCCCACTTGGTGACGATTTTAAAATGACGTTCTCTGCCCTCATTGGGATCAGAAAGGACAGTCTGCAACAGGCACACTCCCTATTAACCACATGTCCGAAGTTGAAACAACTTCAAAGTTTACTACCCAGGGATGTACAATGGGCGTTAACAGCTGTTACAACAAATGACAGACATGCCCTCTGCTCCTGCGGGAGGTACAAGCATAGAAACATATGCTCCTTTGGAGGACCCACCTCAAACGTGGATTCATGCGTTGGCAAAAATTGCTCAGGTGCATACAAGTTCTTGCGGCCGTCAAATACCCATCCGTGTTTCCAGTTTTCTTGACTTGCCAGGTTTTGCATAACTTGCCTGCATTGCCAGAAAAGCCCTCAGCAGCCAACCAAATCTGCAGTTACTGAATATAAGAGATGCAAAGCATACAATCATAATCTTCAGAACAGCAGTAGCAGGCCGGGAACCAACAGGAATAATGGCAATACGGCCAGATGAGCTCTGCAGAACAGCAGTACCACACAGGGAACCAACATAAATAATGGCAATATGGCCAGATGAGCTCTGCAATCACCTGCAAATATCTGCAGGCAAGGGCTTCTTAGGCCCTCTTTCAGGACGTGCTGGCATGTCTGAATCTCCACCGCTTGAACGTGACACTCCCTCAATCGTGACATCATAATGCACAGCCTGCTTCAAAGTGCATGAGACCTTGAAGTGATTTGCTTTGATGGAGTACGGGGCTCCTACTTTGCCAAGACCTGGTCGAGTAGGCCGACGAAGGGTTCCAAGCCTCTGCAATGACACACCTTTGACTTGAATGCAGAGCTCGAGGAAATTCTCTTGGAGCAAATCCCATTCCAAGATTAAGGGTGACCTTATAAGCTGTCAACGATCATTGACAAAACATTGTAATCCTGTAAAACTTGTAATTGAGAACCCCAGTAAACTCTAAATGCCACTTACGGACGTCGACACAAAAGCAGCGTCACCCACAAAACCATACAAAATTTAACGTCTGTTTCTGGTGGCCTAAGCTGCTAAGGGATGTTATGAATGTATGCACGTACATCTGAATACTATGCAGAGCTCTGTGGCACCGACTACATGAGCAGATACATATCAGTGACTCATCCACCTTCAAATAACCAGCAAACGCGAATCTTGTGTTATGTTAACAATGTTAGATCTAAATGCAGATCATTGTCGAATATATATATCGATGCAAACCCCATTATGTCTACTTTCCAAGGCGATTCGGCAGACCTTTGTTGCGTCCGGCAAATTTGCAATAAGCCTGTCGATTTGTTCCAATGCATCTTTCTTGAGAGGAACAGATGTTGACTTCCCTGGTCGGTCGACGCTGCCTTCCTCTGCTGGCCCATTGTAGCGTGTGTTTCCACGGTCATAACCGTTATCTGCGAAGAGATTCAAAGGCAGATCAAACAATCTTAAATATTCGTCAGTACAACAAGAAGCCAGGGTGTTTGAATGTTGATTATGTTCATCAAGACCGCTACCATGTTTAGTAACAGGAGTCAAGTCACATTAAAAAAATAGATATTTGATTCTGTAAGGCCTTGAGCTTATCGACATATAGCTCTTATAGGAACACCGCTGCACCTGCCTAGACTGCGACAGGGCAGTGGTATCGTACTGTTGTCCACTCTAAAACCTTCATTTTGAAAACATGCTGGGAACTGCATAACTGCTACACCTTTTAGAAAAATTTATGCAGATCCAGTTATTATACATCTTGGAGCTATCTTGTCAGTGGGAGACTTTTAGCATACTAGTAAAAGCAAGAACCATTTGATATCTTTCAGAAAACAATATTGCAAAGTGGTCGCCTAATTTCTTACCTCGATCATAATGTTGGCCACCACCACCATAATGTTGACCACCACCATCATTATAACCGCTCCTATCAGGATAATCTCGACGCCCTGGGCCCCTGCCACCCTGGAAATTTCCACGACCACCTCCATATCCACGATCTTCCCCATAGCCCCGGCCTCCTCCAGGACCTGGCCTTCTTGAGGATCCATAACCGTTGTCATATCCTGCAAAGACATTGAATAAAACGTGAAGTTTTGCCAGAGTCCGGTATGCAGTGGAAAACTAGACTACATTATCACCAACTAAACGGCCAGAAGTTATGCATCATATGAGCATCCCCAATTCATACGCTTAAACTTTGTGCCGTATCCTTATGAGATCTTTATCAGGCTGAAAGGCAAAAAGCAGCTCGAAAACCACATACTTCTACTGTAAGTGCTGCTGAGCGCAACAACAATTTCGATTCCAGAATGAAGCAGAAATACAGCTGTAGCACCGCCTTGTGCACCAATACGTATCATTGATGATGTGCAAGCCTCACCTGCCATGTTGAAAGAAATCCAGACGAGAGTCTAGTCCCGAGCTTTGTCACGATCGAACCAACCTGACCTTCGGGAAACCTGCAACTTCCATACAACAATCAGAAACGACACGATAGCTTTTAAAATTAAGAATTATGTTCCGGTCACTTGGTTTCCAGTCACAGCCATGGCCACACCCTCCGACCACCCGGCGGGATCCGTAAGCGGCGCTTCTTAAGCCATGCAAGCTCCAAGCAATGCGACTACCAGAATAAAAAGAAGACTGATCCTAGAGAACCATAACACACGTTCGACCCAAACGTAATAAAAATTGTCACAGTATTCAGTCAGCATATCCCGTGCGGTCCTGCAACAGTTAATTAAGCCAGACATCCACACATTCTACGCTATCTAGACTAAACATAGTCGAATCATAAGGCTGTTTCAGAAGACAACAATCAACCCCGCCAAACGCAAGAAGACAGGTGCTTCAAAACCCGCCTAGGTTGTGACTTCCATGTTGCGGTGCTGGCGCCGACAGCCTCTATTCTGGATGACTTCACGCTAAACAAAACAGGAACTTACCAAGACTCAACGTACTGGCATGCAGGCTGCAAATCCCTGTGAAAGGTGTACAGAGATCATGAGGCAATGTTGCAGTCTGTGAGTGGGCGGGCAGATCCGGTGGCTTAAATCCATGTGTGTCTTCACCGGCGTTCCTGTTTCGTGACCTCCGGTACCCAATGCTGTACTGCAAACTGCAACTTGCCACTGGCAAGCCCTGTAGGACGGCTCCAACCTAGGACGGCTCGGAAGGGCCGAAGCCGCTGTATCCGTCCACCTATTTATTTTAACAGCACACATGCCCCTCGAGGGCCAAGCTTTGCAGGTCAATGTGAACCAGGAAGCACGTCAGTCACGTAGAAGACACAGATCGGTGTAAACCTTGTCCGTGGCTTTGCGCTAAACGGGGCATTCTTGAGATATAGACACCTGTGCGGTCTTCACAGGTCCAGACATCTCTGAATCAGGTATCCGTTAGGAGACGATTCTCCCGATTTGAATTCACAGGTCTGTAGACCGCAGCACGACGTTGTACTTCACACAAACGCCCAAAAGGAACGGCCATGCCTACATATATCCGCTGTGCCAATTAAAAAGGGAAACTGAAACTACTGTGAATGATCAAGTTCATATCGAATGCTTTGCTATGTATTGACCCTAGTGCATCTACGTCGGTCACCGTATTTCATGTCAATGCAGGGAGAAGCTCCTTACTGATTTGTGCTTATTTGAGTTTAGATTTTATTACAGGGGTAGCTCCTTACTTACGTACATGCTGGTGACAGCAGGAATTCTTCCAGGCCAGGTCTACAATTGTTTGCAAACCCTATGTCAGAGACCTTTGCACCCTCAATGGTCAACTCTGCAAACCCTATGTCAGAGACAATGGCATCTGGAGATAGAGATGAGATCACTTCTGACTTGTGCCTGTGTTACTCAATTTACTTCCTGGAATAGGCCCTTCGATGTTCTGTAGGTATGTGTGTCCTTTGCCAGAGACCCAGTAGAACGTCCAACAGTCTATATAAGGTAAGCAAGTCCGAGGGTCAATATGTGTCAACGCACTAAATCTCATCAGTCTCATTAATAGACAGCTTTGTCACAACATTCGTAGGTGCTGGGAGTGCAGTCTCACTGGCAAACCCAACCAAACATGGTTGCTACATTGGGGTATCCAGCTCGTTCTGGAATCACGATGCTCTGTGTGAGTTTTTTGAATCAAGCATGGATTGTTGTGTTGCTCCCTTTCTCTCCCAACCCCCCTTCTTCCTACCTCCTACCTTGAACCAAGCATGGATTGTTGTGTTGCTCCCTTTCTCTCCCCACCCCCTTCGCAGAGCCCTACTTGTAAGGAAAACTTCTGGTGGTATATGCACTGTCAATGTGCAAGTGGTGCTTACCTTGCAATATTGGGTTTTCTCTTGATCTGCGGCAGTGCTGCAGACAACACCTGATATATATACACACAACACCTGATATATATATATATATATATATATATATATATATATATATATATATACATATATATATATATACATACACTGTACCGTCGCAAAATATTGACCCATATTTTTATTTTGACCCCCAAAAAATCCCGTTATTTTCCCCTTCCCTGCGGGATTTCGGAATATTTTTTATGTTGACCCCCCCTTCCTGGGTCAATATTTTGCGCCGGTACGGTGTATATATATATACAACTCACTTCAAATTGCCTTTGTCAGTCTCGTCAAAAGATACAACTTCGGCATCTGAGTTCAATTTCATGTACTTCAATGCCTCAAATATAGGCATACACAATTAGGACGCTGCACAAGATCTTCAAAGTAACTTGAGCACGTAATCAATCAAATAATTCAAAAATCGGTCCTTGCTTCAGGGATGTCCTGGAGTGACCAAGGGAACATAAAACATATACACAGGGGGACTGCCCCTTGCTTGTATTACCCGGGCATGATCTACACTGCTGTCTTTTCATCTGTTAAGATTAGCAGCTATACCCACTTTTGACTCCCTTGACAATGGCAAAATTTCATTCACAGGACTCCTTTCTGTCTAGTACTGTTTTTGAGTAGGGTATAGCTCACTTCCTTCCTTTCCTGAAGCGCACTGTCATGCCACGGATGCCCATTCGTCTTCTGCCCGTTCGTGAGACTTTGATCCTGCATCGTTGTGAACGCAACGCCCTGCAGCAAGGCAAAGCATTTGCGTGATTATAAAAACGTAATAATATTGTACCGTTGTTGACACTGACGTAGCAACTCCGAAGGTGCAGCTGTGAAAGAAGGATCTATGCTTTAATTATGTGTTTCGGGGATGAGAGGAGGGGGGGGGGGGCTGTGTGTCTGTGTGTGTGTGGGGGGGTGCGTGAGCACGAGAGAGAGAGAGAGAGAGAGAGAGAGAGAGAGAGAGAGAGAGAGAGAGAGAGAGAGAGAGAGAGAGAGAGAGAGAGAGAGAGAGAGAGAGAGGGGGGGGGGGGAGGGAGGGAGGGAGAGGGGGGAGAGGGAGAGAGGGAGGGAGGGAGAGGGAGAGGGGGAGAGAGAGAGAGAGAGAGAGAGAGAGAGAGAGAGAGAGAGAGAGAGAGAGAGAGAGAGAGAGAGAGAGAGAGAGAGAGAGAGAGAGAGAGAGAGAGAGGCGGAGAGAGAGCGCATGTGTGTGTGTGTGTGGTGTGTGTGTGTGTGTGTGTGTGTGTGTGTGTGTGTGTGTGTGTGTGTGTGTGTGTGTGTGTGTGTGTGTGTGTGTGTGCGTGTGCGCGCGCGCGCCTGGTAGTAGAGTTCTCCCTCCTGAAGGATTTAGGTGCATTGGTTTACAGGTTTAAGATAGAGAGTGAAGCCTATCCTAATCGCATACCATTTTCCACAGGCAGATCTTGTCTGAGCCTACATTCTCCACTATTGCATGTAAACTAGTGCATCCCTCGAAAATGTCCAACCCCTCAATTGTTTGCAAGACAGCAAGGCAAAGTGCATGGAGAAAATGGAGAGGTAAAATTTGTTAAAAGCAATAATGCTTCCAATGCAAGACAGATGTCCAAACCAGCTGTTGCCACAAATGTTTTTTGCGGTTCTCTGGAAGCCATTGCAAAGCTTTTAGGATGAGAAAATCGCCTAGGAACATTTGAGCTGGAGTTCGTCCTAATGTAGATGAGGACAAGCCCCAAAGTGTAAAAGACCAGGTTCTTATTGCCTGTTCCCTAGCACATTGGAAAACACACTTCAGCATAAGTAATACACCAGGGACTTCACAGCCTGGGAAGATATGCAAAAAGGGCTTCTAGTGTCCCTACCGAAGCGGGGAGATCTCCATGGAAAGAAGCTTGGCAGCCTCGAGATTTGCTTCCACATTGGGAAGACCCAGGCTGATGGAAACTATGATTGGCCCTTTGTAATGAACATATCGCATCCTGTGACAACATCGTCTTCTATTAGAAGGCCTTTCAGGGGTTATACCTGTACAAATTTCTCCCTCAAATGAGCTGGCTGTGCAGAAGGAAACACAGTTGGCCAGCACATGCAAGTTGCATCCTATACCCAGCAGCCAGGTTTTGCAACACCAGTTTTGTGGGAAGTGCTCGTGCGAAGCTTTCTTTCAGAGTTCATGGTGGATCGTTTGCGTACCTTGGCTTCCGGCGGCCTGCTTTTCTTCCGGCTGTCGGTCTTATAAATATGACACGTGGTGGATGCCTTTTGCCTGCCAGGCCTGTGTTGAGCAGGCTATAGAACAGGTCCTGCACACCAGAAAAATGGGTGCTTAAGATATAAAAAAATGGGATACCACATGCTCTCTCAAAAACAAATGACGTTCACGATATGAAAAATGACTTCACAAGCAATGCCATGCTTACAGCAATGTTTTCTAACTCCCCCGACAGGCCATAAAAACAGCCTTTTGTGCAAGACCTGTTACCTTGCACCTGTGAAGCATGCTTGTTGCTACGTAGTACGCTTAACGCACACCTTTGTGGCATTCCAAACTCAAGATCAATAATGTCAGGGCCCGCACATTTGCATGTTGCTGGCCTCCTGGTGACCCAGTCCCCGTATCTGTCAGCAGAATGTCGTCGCTTTCGCGTCGGGACAGTAGCCTTGACAATCCTTTCTTGCTTGACGGCGTGTCTGTACAGGTTCACTTCTGTCAGTTTGCACCATGGGCCGGTTGGTGATCATGCCAGGGGTAATTAGGACTGATGTGATGTGTAAGAATTAGCCTGCTTGGCAAAACAGGACGGCCAATCCCAAGTTTGTGCTCAGACTTCAAATCAAACGAGTCCAGCGTTCAAAGAAGGCCCCTGCCATGTGACTTCCACGGGTACGCAATGTGCCATCACATAGACTCGCAGACAGACGGATATCACATTTGTTTTAAGCAGCAATGGAAGTGCTAATACGGGTTGGCTATTCAATCTTCTTACCTCCTCCAGAATACATAGTAATCACCTGCAATTCTGGCCAATGTATAATATGGGTTGCAACTTATTCTCAGCAGTACCCAACTTGGCGAACTACAGGTATCCGTGGAAGGTGAGCTTGGGGATCCAAACTAAAAAGCTCATGGGGGAGACACGCGTATCACATGCACCTGACATGTTGTCATCCATCGTCTGGACTCGTCCAGGTATGCAATCCCATAGGCGGGACTTGCGGAGGAGGATAGGGTGGTTGGCCAACTCTTCTGCAGAAAGTTCCTCCTTCCTGTTGTACCTTGACGCTGGAAGTCCCATGATGTCTTTGGTCCTAAGAACCTGCATAAGAAAACACAATAATCCTCGAAGTCAGGTGCATTATCCATGATGGTGAGCCGCATTATGTCACATCTTCATGTTAGACAACGACTGGCAATTACGCCGTGCATGCATTCATTTGGAGCAGCCACACATGATGGCATGTCACAAAACAGCACGGGGCACGCCTTGTGCATTGTCTTCTGTGAAAGGCAATGCCCTTTGGGCAGTGTTTAATCTTGGAAGACCCAATGTTTCAAATGCCAGCCGAACCCTTCTACCTTTCAGCCTCAGCGCTTTTAGCTGCACATTTGACAGGCCTCCTTACACCGATGTCCTGACCTGACAGACACTAAAGGGTTTGTTTGGTTGGGCTGGAGAATAGTTTGTCTCAAATATCTGTGGTCGCCCCTACACAGTCACTGTGCCAGTCTAGACAACAAGCGGAAGGCCGAGCGAATCAACACTGCATGCATCCCAGCCTGGCATTCTTGTAGCCATGGGAAGACTCTACCGGCGAGCCAAGTTGGCCGGGAGATGGCATGTTCCTGCCGTGTTCTTCGAGCATAATCGCGACCGAGGCTTCTGTTGCAGGTGGTGCTTTGTGCGGTGGTGCAGCTAACAGAAGTTCTTTCCTGTTGCTGAATGAAGCACTCAACTCTTTTCTCTCGAACACTGCAACCAGCTTCCGCACGCGCGAGACCACCCCTGTATTCCCAAACCAACACACAATCAGTGGAGACCCACAATATAAGCTTGCTTGTTTGATGGCATCGTCTGTTACATCCACAGCTGCCAAACCATGAAAACGGTTACGTAAACGACTCAATTAAAAACTGGCCCACTTGAACATTCGCAGAAGTTCTGCTCCATTCCAGAAGTCACATACCCAGATAGGGAAGGAGAAGAGGGGGGGGGGGTTTTGCAAACAACACGGGTCGCTTTCGATAGTGGCCACCCGGCGTGGCCCACCTACTGGACAAGGATAAGATGGAGACCAACAAAAATATTTAAGTTGGCCTTGACCCGGCTCATTACGGGGTCCACCTGTACCCATGATACCCCTTGACACGCGGCATGATATCATAACACTCAAAACAAGACAGGCACCATGCGTGTTGTGGCGCAACATAGCTAGATGAAAGCAGGTCAGTCCTATGAAATGGGCTTGCTTGGGAATTTGTTGAAACTAGGCGAAGATCACAAACAAGTCTGCGCTGCTCTTGTTCTGTAGGATAGGGTCACATCACAACAATAAGGGACAGGGCATTCGCATGTTTCTTGACAGTCACATAAACACATGGACATGCACACAAAAAATGATGTTAAAGATGTAAAGGGGATGGGGGGGGGGGGGGGGAAGGAATGGGGTTTCCCTACAGATGAATCACTGCAGTGCACAAGAGGTGAGCGGGGAGGTGCCCCCAGGAATGGGCAGGACAAATGTGCACACCCCTCGCCCTGTATATGCATATGCATTGGCAGATGAATGCGTGCACCCACTAAAGGAGGAGAGAGAAGACAGGACAGATAGAGAAAGAGGGGGAATAGGATGGCGCGAGTAAAGGGGGTAAGAGCAGAAGAGGGAGTTTTTGTGCGCACGCATGTGTGTGGATGTGTGTGCGTGTGTGTGTGTGTGCGCGCGTGCGGCGCGCGTGAGTGTGTGGGGAGGGAGAGCGCAGAAAGAGAGAGGGGGAGGAGAGAGGAGAGAGAGAGAGAGAGTGAGAGAGAGAGAGAGAGAGAGAGAGAGAGGAGGGGAGAGAGAGAGAGAGAGAGAGAGAGAGAGAGAGGAGAGAGAGGAGAGGGAGAGAGGAGGGGGGGGAGGGGGGGGGGGGGGGGGGGGGGGGGGGGGGGGGAGAGAGAGAGAGAGAGAGAGAGAGAGAGAGAGGGGAGGAGAGAGGAGAGGGAGGAGAGGAGAGGAGAGGAGGAGGGGGGGGGGGGGGGGAGTGGCAGGGGTGGCACCTTCATGGCGGATGAGGGCAGGGATGATGAGACCTCTGGCGAGGGGCCTTCCAGGCTGTGCGCACTGGGAGAGCTTGCAGCGACACTGAAGCTCGTGATGTCCAGGTGCTGCATGCTGCTGCTGGATAGCTGCGACCCTGTTTCTGACAAGGTGTCCTCAATGACCGTATCTAGAGGCCCCCATTGCCATTCCTCCTCGCTGCGCAATTCCAGCGTAACTCAGAAAACTGAAGGTGTTTCACCCTTCTCCAGCCACAGCCCAGATCTGAAAAGGGGTCTCCAGGTTCCACTGTTCTCCAAACACTGCCACAGATGTGATTCCCACGTTTCACCATTCTTCAGACACAGTCCACATTCGACAGTGACTCCCATGATTCACCACTCACTACTTGCTTTCTGACTTTGAATGTGTTAAACAGGACAAGTGCTCTTTGCAATGCGTGTACTCCGCAGTAAAGGGAGCTCCATGAGTGTGCAAAGCTGCTACAAGATCATATAGACAGTTGGGAGTGGGCAAATCCGTTGGAACAAGAAAGACAGGATGCACATATGGGTTTCGCTGGTGTGGGGCGGGGAGGGAGACCTGCCCAGCGACGGAGTTTATCCCAGCGGCGCGCCTTGAGGACGTCTGGGCGCAGTAGGTTCATAGAGGGAGGTGGCACGGGTGGCAGCCCACCACTAGCTCTAGCGTGGTTCCTTGCCTGCTCCACCGCCCACCCTCTTCCCACCTTTCAGCTAGCCTGTTTTACTTATGATAGACGCAATTACAATCGGTCACGACACCACCCGATGAATCAGCCCTAACTAATGCGGGAAACCGACTTAGGCATCAGATTCCTACAAGGCCAACGGGCTTACAATTTATAAGTTCAAAAGACAATACTCAATCCCGTACCCTCTAGTCACTCCTAGAGCCGGCTCTTGAATTTTCACCGCCCTCTTTGCCTTCCTTGTTTATGAGCTTGGCTAACGAGCACATCTAGTCACCCACGAGGGGGTATGTGCAACATTTAAGTTCCAGCCATACTTTCCATATCCGAGTTGACTGAAGCCGGCACAGACACCCAACACACAGGGGGGTCTCCAGAGAAGCAGACCTCGGCTTTCCAAAGATTTTTCTCCACCTCACCCTGCCAGAATGTGATACTCGTTCACAAAGGCGGTCTGTCTGCCCCTTTTCCCCGTTCTTTCTTTTCACCTCGGCTGCGCTTCTCGTGTTTTTTCCTTGCCCAACTTCAACATTTTCATATGGACGCCCTTAGGCTCCTGGATGCGTTTGGGTCCGGACATGAGATCAAGCTCCAAACCGCACCCCCATTGCATCTGTATATCAGAAGGCGCAATGCCCCTCAAAAGGTTTCACGGCGCAATGAAGATGGCAGCCCCCCTTCCCACCCTGAGGGTTTACGGACGTTGTCACATGAGGATCCCACTCCCAAGGGGGAGACCATACGTGAGTGTCACCGCAGGCTCCCGAAATCGATATCTGATTCAAGGGTCGCCCTCGAAGGCGAGGGGCCGAGGTTGCTGTTGCCCCCCGCGAATGGAGGTTGGCAACCGGGCGAGAGGTGGGCGGACCTGTTGGAGGGCGTGGATGGCATTCTGGGCGACAGGCACTGCTTTCCTCCGAGACTGTGGACCGGCCTGCAGCACGTCCGGCTGCTGCTCAGCTGCCCATTGCATCACCTCCTCCAGTGATTTTGCCCCATCCTCCCGTTCCCGCCTCTGCAATCCGCAAGCTTCTTTGTTTTGCAATCACTCATGTATCAAATCCTCCCCTCGTGGAGGCCGGATGCGACGAGTCAGGAGATAACCGCACAAACCATGGCTGACATAGTCATGAATGTAGTGGACAATTCCTTCACCTCCCCCCTTCTTCCCACCCCGATGTTTGCTTTCGATACCTTGAGAACCACCTGCCTCTCTAGAAAGACAGGGAGATGCAGGGACGCCTGACATGAGGATCCTTCTTATGTGTGTGGGAGTACTTCTCCTGTCCTTAGCGAAAATGAGTGCTGGCAACCACATTAAAGCACTTGCAAGCTGTACATATGAGCCAAGATGCCAACAGGGCGTAATGCCTGCCTTCACACACACACACACACACACACACACACACACACACACACACACACACACACCAAAACACACACACACACACACACACACACACTCACACACATTCGCATGAACGCACGCACCCACGCACGCTTGCCCGCAGCCACACACACGCTCTTTCCCACTCTCCCCCCTCTTCTCTCTCTCTCTCTCTCTCTCTCTCTCTCTCTCTCTCTCTCTCTCTCTCTCTCTCTCTCTCTCTCTCTCTCTCTCTCTTTCTCTCTCCCCCCCTCTTCCCCCCCCCCTCTCTCCCTCCCTCCCCCCCTCTCTGTCTCCCCCCCCTCTCTCTCTCTCTCTCTCTCTCTCTCTCTCTCTCTCTCTCTCTCCACACACACACACACACACACACACACACACACACACACACACACACACACACACACACACACACACCCCCACTGTCAAACGACAAGGGCAGTACAGAAGGCGGGGGTGCACACTTGCTTCTCCGGGGTGTCAGCCTGCTCTACTGGGTCCACCTCCTGCCAATCCAAAATGCCCACCTGCAGCATACATCTCCGCGAGCGTTATTACAATTAAGCACCCATGTACGTATCACAGAAATTACAAGGGGTATGCATTACCGATGCCGCCATTGCCAGAACTTCTTCTCCAACAGGAGTCAGCCCAACCCTACCCGGCGTTGTATGGTCGTTCCATTTAACCAGCCACACCCACAGGCCCCCTCTCTTACACGATGGGGAAAGCAAGATGGGCAGTGCAAAGACCATCACGCTCTGACAGACACATGTGTGCAAGTGCCAAGTGCACAATTCTGCAGCCATTGAGCACAAAATGGAGACAACAGTCAGCACATATGTGATAATCCACGGCACAGGCAGAACATATGTTTGACAACATGGGTGTTCTGTACGTCAATTCTCACACACAAGCTACTTTTCAGATATGCTACAACAACTTTGCACTGATTCAGAATAAGGGACAATATTCTTAAGCATCCAACACACCCTGTCATAAGAGATACAGCACCTGAAGTCTCCCAGTTCCCCCTAAAGCCCCCCCCCCCCCCCCCCCGGGGTCCCACAGTACTGCACTTCATTCAAATGAGGCTGTTCATGAAACATATTGGAGACGTGATTGTTCTCCGGATAGCCACCAACAGGAGCAGTCACAGCAGACCCAAACAGCCACAGATGTGAAGATAGAAGGCTGAGCCAGGCAGAAGGGGCTGGGAGTTGCGCACGTCGTGGTCATCAGCAAAATCTAGGGCTGAATCTGCACAGGAGGCTTGGACAAAGCGATCGAGCTCATCGGCAGCCTCCTGTTCAGATAGAGCCGTGCCCACTCGCTGGGGCGAGATCACAGGGCCCGCTACTGAGTTTGCATCAGGGCTGCCTGCCTCGTCCTTGACCGGCCCACCCGCTCGCAAACTTGCCTCTACTCCCTCCTCGCCTCCAGTAGCCGCAGTACGGGGTGTGCTGTTCGCCCCCAGCCAACTTCTGTCTTAGGAAAGCGCCCATCCAATCCATCTATTCATCCCCTCCCTCCCCTCCCGTCCCCTCCCCTCCCCCTCTCTCCCTCCCTACCCTCCCTCCCACCCCACTCCAACACACACACACACACACACACACACACACACACACACACACACACACACACACACACACACACACACACACACCCAGCCAGAACCGCCACCTGGTCAGCAGGCAGGCCAGGATTTAACTGGTGTGAGACTGCGACTTTGTTCAGACTGCGATTTTGTTTGGGCGTGCAATGCTTAATTGTCCTGGAGGCAGCCTCTGGGCTCATGAGGAGGGGATTGCTGCCCCGACCGCTCACAACACTTTGCCAACTGCTTAATGCATGTAAGCAGTGGCTTTGGCAACAACCAAGCAGATCCTTTGCACTTAATCCGACCGCCATGAGCGGTCTACAAACCTGATGGGCGTATGGAAGGATTCCTCGTCACCCTCCCCATGCCTGATGGGGCTCCTGAATCCCATCTCTTCCTCCTCTGAAGCCAATCTACCGTTCTTCCCTGCACGTCCCCCCTCCCCCGCTTTAAAGTCAAGGCTGGCCCCTTGCCTTGAGCTTTACAGGACCTTTGGCTTAGCAAGACACAGAATGTCAGCAGCCGCTGTTGTCACAATACCATTGTTCAAGTTAAGAGGAGCCACTCGAGCCTCAGGTATCAACAATCGATGGCAAGAGGGTTCTCGAGTTTTCAGACCGCAGATGCCTGCGGAGATTGACGGGGGAGTTCTGTCAGAATGGCATAGGAACGATGGGTTTAAAGGTGGAGCAGGAAGTTCTGGCACTTCTAGTGAATCTGGCTCCTGCTGGCCCGTTTCAAGGTGTCTATGTCTCGAAAATATGTCTCCTCAGTCCAGTAACAAGTGGTTGATACAACTAGGGATTGGAGCTCCAGTCTTATGTCTTTCCAGTCATGGGCACGCAGACCCCCGCCCCCCCCACCCCAGGGAGAGAGAGAGAGGGGGGGGAGGGGGGGGAGAGAGAGAGAGAGAGAGAGAGAGAGAGAGAGAGAGAGAGAGAGAGAGAGAGAGAGAGAGAGAGAGAGAGGGAGAGGGAGAGGGAGAGGGAGGGGAGGGAGAGGGAGAGGGAGAGAGAGAGAGAGAGAGAGAGAGAGAGAGAGAGAGAGAGAGAGAGAGAGAGAGAGAGAGAGAGAGAGAGAGAGAGAGAGAGAGATGGGCGAGGGAGGAGAGACAAAAGGGGTGCAGAGTGGGAGAGCTGCTCCAGACTGAATTCCCTGGGGAAAGGAAGCTCGTCATTAACATGACTAAGACGCTGATGCCCACCTGTTCCACTGCAGGTAGGGCTTGAGATGATGGGCACGCTCCTATCACAGACGCTGGTATCTCGTAGCCTTGCACCGTTCAAGCCATGCGGTCCCTGTGGGCAACACATGCTCCTCAACCCAGAATATCTTCGCTTCCACCAAAATCAAAATCACAAGTCCACATTGCCTTGTTCCAGGTACTGCAACTAACGGTCCTGGCAACCCGAACTTTCTATTGTCTGTACCGCCGAATCTTTCAACCCTTATGCTACATTCCCCACGCCAGATTGGTTTGGAACTTAAACAGCTCCTGCTAGTGCGCTGGCATTGCAGAATGTCTGCTTCTGGTACTAATACATAAGGGGTTGCCCCGCTCCACACCCTGGTCATGTGACCTTTCCTCCGTTGCTTGCACTACCCAGGAGTCTGCACTACCCCTGCCTGCTCCCTTCACAAATATATTGCAGTCAACGAACACACTGCATGCATGCACCACCATCTGAGGGGAGGTCGAAGGAATTCAGCAGAACTCAGATGACAGGACGGAACCTTGACATATTAAGGAGAAGGTTTCAAATGACACTTCAACCGGACAACGCGAATCATGTAGCAAGAACTAGAAAGTGAACTGGCATTTGCATCTGCCTCTGTCAAAGATTGGGCCAACAAGTTTGTGCAAGGAAGTTCTGGAATCCACAAAGTCTTTGAAGTCTCAGAGACTGTCTTCCCCCTCCACCAAAAGTGTCTCGGCACATGATCGCAAGGACAGGAACCAGTCCCTCGAGTTCAGACCCCCTTTCCCTCTCCTTGGGCGCTGTTTGGGGGGGGGGGGGGGAAGGGGGGCAGTCATGAAAGGCATGAGATTGGAGAGAGCAGAATTACCCGCAAAGCCTTGGCGTGAGGCGACTGGCATTGATCTCCCTCCCACAAGGGCAACTCCCCGCTGCTGTGCGAGGCGGCCTTCTCCAAGTAGCGGGGATTGTGCTGTGCTGCTGTCAGCGCTACCCTCGGGGACCCCTTGTGGGAGCCCTGGCTTGGTGGGGCAGAAGAGGCAGTCCTGTGGCTGGGGCCCTGCGCGGGGGGAGAGGAGTGAAGGCGGAAGGCTGCTAGTGGCTGGACGGACGCGGCAGGCCGCGCCCCCACCCCTTGCGCTTCCAGAGCTGCCTTCAGGTACCGCAGCCCCGCCTGCCCCACTCCATTCACTGTCCCCCGGCCGCATCCTGTTAAGATATTCTCAAATTTCATGGTTCTGCTCCAGCTCTTATTCGCCCTCTTTCCCATTGCCCTCACCCTCGTCCCCAATTCCATTTCCCCATACTACACGCAGGCACGCCCGCACGCGCGCGCGTGCGCGCGCGCGCACACACACACACACTCCCCCCCTCTCTCCCTCTCCCCCCCTCTCTCTCCCCCCCCCCCTCTCTCTCTCTCTCTCTCTCTCTCTCTCTCTCTCTCTCTCTCTCTCTCTC
>MVGU01001276.1:157500-162367 GCA_002005505.1 Botryococcus braunii
GGTTATGGTTAATTTAAATCTTCAATTCTGCAACCAACATGGACCCAGGAGATGCCAGACAATGGCCACTCTGGGAGGTGGCTGTCCCAGGTTCAAGTCCCTACCAACATTCCCACTGTCAACCCCTTTTTGTGCCGCTTTTTGATCTTTTTCCAGTCTCCCAGTTTTGTTCCAGCAAACTAACCGTTACGCAGATTGTTCAACACGACAGACCCAAGATCCTTATTCTTCATGTTCCATCACAACTCTGACAGATGCCGGTATGCCACAATCGTATGGGGTCATTTTAGTCCAGCACCGCACAGGTCCAAGTGAGACCTCCTTACCAGCGGACTGGCAAACCCAGGCAACCTGTAAAACAGGCAGCCGCAAACCCCAAGTGCCGTATATTAGGAAAACTTTTGGAGGAAGTGGGCAACTACTCCACAAAAAGCACTTTGGACAACACCACTAGCACACTGTGACCCTGGGCATTGCAGGCACCTAATGTCGGAGAGAAGTGGGGAGGCAGCTGGCGGGGCAAGAGCAAGAGAGGGCCAGGGCAGGCAGAAAACAGGTTTTGGACAGACAGAGGAAAGGGGAACAAGGGAGGGAGACAGATATCGAAAGTAGGCAGGGTATGACCTGCATGAAGGCGCATTTCTTGCGCTCTTCACCCAGCTGAAGCTCTAAGCCGATGAGCTGAGCCTGCATGTCCAGCAGGTAGGCGCGCCCCGCCTCGCTCAGCTCTCCCTCTGCGTCCGCCTTGCGTAGGGGGGCTCCATCAGAGGAGGCACCTCCTTCCCTCTTGAGAGCCTGCTCCGCTGACAGCAAGCGGGTCTCCAAGCGGGCCACCGCCGCGTTCTCCTTCTGGAGCACTGCCAACTGTACCATCAGCAACCACCCAACTAACACTTGTCAGCTGCAGCCCAGTGCAAGCAACGATTTTTGTCAGCAATGTCCCTAGACCAAACTGCCTGGGTGTTCTTGCCTTGGGTGTTAACATGCTACTTTACCGGCTGGCCCACGGGCTCGTACGGTGATTATTGCATGTGCGGATGAGCTCAGTCGCTAAACAACTCGTCGAGTTTCATGACCCACATTAAAAGGCCCCTTTCCTTTCAGCGCGAGTCGCACGTCTCACCATGCGACCACTGACAGCGCGCTGGCGCGTGCGCTCGCGCGCGCGCGCGCGCGCACACACACACACACGCACGCGCACACACACACACACACACACACACAGACACACACACACACACATACACGCACACACACACATACATGCACACACACGCACGCACACACAAACCTCTTTTGTTGTAGCAACACCAGGCCAATGCTGCAGTTTGCGCAGTCCCGTCAGCAACAAGGTTCCCATCAAAGCACGTATGCTGCACAGGCCCATTATGGTGCTCAGCCCCTTAACATTGCCGCTGCACAAGCTGAGAGCAGGGAATACCGGAGACAGACTCAGCAGGACCTTGCAGGATAATGGCCATGCCCACACGTCGCTCAGCTGCTCTAAGCAGCCCCAGAGGAGAAGTGATGTCGATCAGTGTTCTTTTAGGAGGGGGCGGGGGGGGGGGGGGGGGGAGGCACCGAATCATCGAGGCAGGCCTTCAATTTGTGCTCATGAGCAGCGGCCTCTGCACGTTGCGCTGCAAGCTGTTCCTGCAGCTCTTCCATCTGCCTCTGCTGCTCCTGCATGTGCCCCATCCCCGATCACCCAAGTGTCGTCCATCGCTGCTTTGTTAACATGCATCCTGCGCCGGACTGACCCTGCTGCGCATAAGATATTGAAGCAGAAGCAGCAATTTCTGCTGCAGCGCTTCGCCCGTCCTTGCATTGCGTTCGAAAATCCCACAGCACAGCGCATTTTTGGTCACCAAAAGTGCTTCCGCAGCCGCATGTGGCTGCCAATTTGCCTAATGGATCCCTGGGGGGGATGGTACCACGTCAAAGAAACAAGTGCTTGGGGGTAGAGAGCAGTAGAGCCAGTACTCAGAAGAGGGAGTACCCCTTTTGCCGAGGTTGATGGGAAGCCTGTGGGAGGCCTCCGGTGCTTTGCAAAGCGCATGGGAAGTTCTAGTCATCAGGATGGGCAATGTGCAACACGCATTCAGTCATTAAAACCCACTTCCAGCAGCTTGGGATGTCCTGGCATCATCCCCTCCTTTTGAGGCTGCTCCACCGCCTGCCACTCCTTGCTTAGAAGTCTCTCCACAGGATTCAGGTCGTTGAATTGAAAACACTCCACAGTCCACTCCCACACCTTCCACTCCTTGCATTGAGAACAATCCACAGCCTTCCACTCGTTGCGTTAAGCACACTCCACAGACTCCCGCTCAGTGCCTTGAATACACTCCGCAGCCTTTCACCCCATGGCCATGAAGGCACTCCACAGATTCCCACACAATCCCTTGAGAACGGGGCACGGAGTGCGGAACATTGCCTTGAGGACAATTAACAGTCTTCTGCTCATTGCCTTCAGAACATTCCACGGACAGCTACACATTGTCTCCAGAATTCTCCATAGTCTTCCACTCATTTCCTTGAAGACACTCCACAGACTTTCCAACACTGCGTTTAGAAATCTCCATAGACTGCCACACACTGCCTTGAGAACAATTATTTACATGGCTTCACCTCCATTTGTGGCGTACACTCCACAGCCTTCAATCCATTGCCTTTGTGGGAAAATGAAAAGTTTGCATATCATTTCGTTTTCGACGTGGTGGGCAGTGTGCAACTAGTCTGCTACCGTTGAATGCGTAGCAAGCTTTGTGACTGGGTCTGTAAAGACCAACATAAGCCTCCCAGCTGGTGTACCACCTTATTTAGATAGAATCAATGATCACCTGACTGGTAACCAAAAGCAGAGCGCACAACACAGCTTCTTGGGAATGAGTCTAACTCGGCTTCCTCGAATGAGAATTGAAAATGCTGCGTTACCGTGGTAGCAATATGCAAATTTCCGTGTGCAATTGGGTGCGATCCCCCCGCTGCTGTGCAGCAAGTCAAGAAGTTGTCTATGAATCAGAAAGGCGAAGACACCACACGTGGAGATTACGAAGCGGCATCACTGGTTTACCATTGGAGAAAACCGCGTCTTCCTTCTAGACCTGCATCCCTGCTTTGCTCTCTCCATTCTCCCCAGCGCCCCCTTCTATCTGCCTCACCCCCTTCTGTTCCTCTCCCACCGCTCCCCGCCAGTGGCCCATCGCACACGGCCTTGTTGGCCCTGCACCGCATGTCGCACCCAGCCAAAGGCGGCCAGACCCGCAGACAGCGGGGGCCACCTGAATGCACGTTATCAATAGGCCCCAGCAGGACGCTGACGCCCGCTCCTCCCCACCCCCTTCCAGGCTGACTTCTCCCCTCCTCACAGGATAGGGGCGGGAGTGCTGCGCCCTGCTCCAACTCTTGCAGCCGATCCTGCAGTGCGCTGGCCGCCCTCTGCTGGTTCCTCTGCTGCCCCCGGACCAGCTGCGCCAGTCCCCCAGCCCCAATTCTTCAGCAGATCCACTGCTCCGTAATCCAGGAGGTTGAGTGCATGAGCAGGTTTACTGCTCCGTACATTAGTAGCACCCTTGCAATGGTTGATTGCATGACTGTTGCAGATGGCCCGTCATGGTCACTGGATCTGTCTGCCAGCCAATGCGCTTGTGAAGTCATCTTGTAACAAGAACCCATGCATGCTTGATCCTGGAGACGGTGCCCGAGTGTGAGGCAGAGTCACGGAGGGGCCTGAAGAGTGCAAACCCAGGAAGAAAACATAGGTGCTGGTCTCAGATGCTGCTGTGCGGTTGCATCAACAGCACACACTGATATCTACGGATGTACAGCCAGTCCTCCCTCCCTTTATAAGAGGGAGAGTGCTTTTGAGTGGGCCTGCAGCGCTTACGCACACCTACCTCTCCCGTCCCCTCTCATCTCTCCACAAATGGATGGGAAAACGAAGCCCTGCTTAGGGTGCTCTGGTTTCCGGAACAAGAAAAAGCTAGGCAGGGGAGCTGTGCCACCCACCCTCCTACCGCCTGCCGTCCGCTGCACGTTCCCCCAGCCTGCCTTATGTCTGGAGAGGACAGTTGGTCCTCCTGCCACCACTGAGCGCATGACAAAGGGTGGGCCATGCTCAAAACGTTACAATGTATAAAAACTGATAGATACCTGCAAGCGAAATGCAAATCTGAAAAGACCGCAGCAGTAACGAAAGTTTCAGGAAGAAAAAATTTCCATGTGCACAGGAAGACGTTGAACCGCACCTCCAGAAGGGATGATTTAATACTGAGAAGCGCTTCCATGGTCCTACAATTTGGACAGAGTGAATCCTAAGCCTTGACGCTTAAGAAGCCCTTGACTTGTCCGAAAGTCGGACATCGGAATTTTGAAATATCCGAAGGAGGGAAACTATGTTCGTGGGCTGAGCCCTTCCTCCACGCCATTTTATGCATGGATGGCGTCAATTAAGACAGTATTGCAGGCCTCGAAAGATAATATTCTTGGCCCGCTTGTAAGAACTGCTCTGTCGATGCGGGGCGAATCCGATGTCAACCAAATAGCCTTGTCGCGCTAAGACACATAAGAAAATCAATCATCATTAGCATATTTCTAAAAAGCAGCCAGTACGAATTAGGCAAGCCCGCATAAAAGCATGAATCAGCCTGACCCACAACCAGCGGGACCGCGCCCTAACTCCCCAAGGCCGGAAACACCTTACCCCAAACCCATGCGCCCAACCTCTTGTTGATTTTCAGAGACCATCAAGACTAACTCTTCATGGGCACTCAGCTCATGTAAAAAGAATAATATGCCTTATCCTGCCTCGAATGTCATGACTTTGTGTGTGCCTGGCAGTGCATCGATGATGGTGGAATGATCATCA
>KV908649.1:5000-10000 GCA_002005505.1 Botryococcus braunii
AGCCAGCGCTGCCAAGCTCTGAGCCGGAGGGAGCTCCTTACGTAAGGAGCTATCGTATACGTATACGGCCTTTCACCAAATGGAGACTGCAGAGGACAGAGCAGACATGGGGGAGCTTGAGCATGGCTGTGCACTGGGGAAGGCTTACATGCAGGTCTAGTTTTGAGACAGATGTGAACACGCGCAGGTCACGAGCCAACATGAGGGGCTCGATTGACTGTGGCGAAGTGCGACAGTCATAGGACAGGTAAGTGACGATTGAGATGGACGCTGTGCGAAACGCCCTGCATACGAGCCGAGCTGTCTTGAGGGCAGACATGCTCAAATAGCCCAGTATCTTGATCAGAAGGTCTGGGTGGAGCGCCGCTATATATAGGATATATATATATATATATATATATATATATATATATATATATATATATATCCCTGTGGCACATGGTTCACACAAAATGCGTGGGGACAGAATCGATAATGGCGAAATCTGTGGCGATTCAGTACTAAGCTCAGCTTTAATCTAACAGAAAAGTCCGAGGAGGTGAAGTTCCTGGTGGAAAGGTGAAGTCAGGCCTTTGAGGATCACGTCAGACACACTACACTCTGACCTTGCGCTAAGATTTAAGGGGTTGATATACCAGAGTCAGAAACAAGGCTCACCTCGGACAAACTCGCCGTGGCGCAGTAGGAAGGATGTCGCCAACCATCATAACCTTTGCAAGCAGCCTGCATGCCTTCCTATATGTACTCATCTTGTCTTTGATATACCAATTCGTGCGTAGCACCAAATCCCTTTATCAGCTTTCAGGACCTCTCAGTGCATACAAGTTTGCATTGAGTCGGTGCGACTCATCAACCTCTGGGACGCACGAACACACTAGTGTGCCATGAGGAGCCATCGGGAAAAAACGCCTTGCAGCTTTCATACCTGGTATTTAACTGTCATGTCACGCTAGGTTCGCCAACGACCTGAGGAAAACAGGGCAGTGACCGTTCGGCGGTACCCAAAGCTTTGGACAGGGAAACGTCATATGTTTACCAAACAATAGCTGACTTCCATCCGTTTACAATTCGGACCCCTTCCACTGTATCCAAAGACCCCAAACCTAGGCCTGCTCGACCATCTCCTCACCATGCGGCTTATCCTTGTCGTTACGAGGCGGAACTTACGAGGAAGAGAAGAAGAGAATGACATTGTAGACTATAGCTTAGCGGAAGAGGTTTAGAAGGAGACAGTGAGACGTTCGTGGTGTGCAACAAAAGAGTGTTACATGATTGATTCGCAAGCGTACTCTTAAACCCAGGGTGGATTGAATTATATCGTACTGCCACAGACGCGTGATCGGGCAACCGAGCGAAGTACCTGAGCGAGGTTGTACTGCGAACTAGATCACAAGGCAAGTCATGCACTATGCCAAGGACCCTACTAGAGCATTATACCCTAGGAAATGCTACATGCCCTCCCCCTTGGCATAAGCTATGAGATGATGTTTATGGCAATTGGGGCCACAAACGTAAGACAGGAGTATCACGAACCCTGCTTACTGTAACTATAGACAATCACACCTCCTATAGTTACTACATAACGCAAGTCAGAGGATGAAATCCACAAGCAAGTTTAGCACGACACAGACGAGGGACTCATCTGCTCAATGCTCGAATACCTTAACATTCTAAGGACTATCGTCTGCAAGGCGGATCCTCTAACTTAGGGGACGAACTCCCTAGACAGCACTCACACCAGTGATGAAACAATAAGGTTGAGTCATTAGACTAGCACTTGTCCAAACCTTAGGTCCAGTTACCCTGCTACGCAGTGCAACCTTCGCTTGAGGTGGCTTTCCAACAACGGGCATAAGGCATATTGTCTAGAGCAGCAAGCTAGACACACTAACTGCCACATGTTGTATCTCATGGGTAAGATACCAAAGCAAGTTATTCAAGCACGGAACTACAATTTGCAGCTACACTGCAACATCAAGTGCATCACAAAGTGGAGCCGTGGGTCAAGGAAACATAACCCATGCAAAACATATAACCAAGAGACATGCATGCAAATCCCCAATCACGAATCCCCCTCCCAGACCCTTCCACCCTCCCTCCCTCCCAAACCCAAGCTGGCTGGCATTGAAGCTCCAAGGGTCATCAGCCGCAAGTGGCTGGAAAAGGCTCAAGCCGCAAATGGCTTAATCAAGGGATGCCCGCAAGTGGGACTTAGGAGAAGACAGGGGCAGCTGCCACGTCATCAGCCAGATGGCGAACATGGGCAAGAGGCTCCCAAGTATTCTCAGTCTCATCGTAGCCTTTCCATTTGACTAAGTAGCGCCAAGACTTTCCAACTCTCTTCTTAGCTCTGATGGCCTCCACTTCGTACACGCCGCCACGCCTGTCTGCATACAAAGGAGGTGGTGAAGTAACGGTCACTGGTACCGATGAAGATACATATGGCTTCAACTGGGAAACATGAAATACAGGATGAATGTTAACAGTCTCAGGCAACACAAGCCTAAAAGCTCGAGAACCAACTGCTGCAGCAATCACAAAGGGCCCAAAATACTTAGCTGATAACTTGGACGAGAGCCCAGGTTCAAGCTAGTTCTTCCTCGCAGCCAGCAAGACCTGGTCCCCCACCTTAAAAGGATGGTCCCGTCTCTTCTTATCCGCGTAAGTCTTCTGCCGTTGCTGTGCAGAGGCAAGGTTAGATTTGGCACACTTTAAGGCAGTCTAATATATTCATAAAGGCCTGCCAAAAATGGCTAGTGAACCTAGGATCTCTATCACTCACAATTGAGGTAGGCATTCCAAATCTCACAAAGACCCTGTCAATAAATAGTTGTGCAAGCTGGGGTGCAGTGATAGTTTTATTGCATGCAGCCAATACACACAACTTAGAAAACCTATCAACAAATACCACAATAGAATCAAACCCACAACAGACAGGTAAATCAGTCACTAAGTCCAGGGAAACGCTCTGCCAAGGTCCATCCGGAATAGGTAGTGGCTGGAGCAGTCCATAAGGTACAGTTCCCGTCCCTTTAGTGCGCTGGCAGGTGTCACAAGACCTGCAAAAGTCCCTGACTGACGAGTTGAGCCGTGGCCACCAAAAGTTCCTGCAAACTAAGTCATGCATCTTGTTAATCCCAAGATGTCCAGAAAAGGGGGTGGAATGACACTCTCTCAATACCTTCTCTCTCATTGCATCAGGGACAAATACTCGACCTGACTGCACAGAATAAGGTATAGTGTCTCTCATCACCAAAACACCTTCTTCCACCAGTTTAGTAACTGTGGGGTCATTAGTACACAGCAAAGCAATTTCTGGTAGGAGGGACGAGACAGAAACAGAGGAGACATGCATTACTGCTAAATCAACACGCCTGGATAAAGCATCTGCAACAACGTTGTCAGTCCCTTTAACATATTTGATGTCAGGCATGAACCTCATGATCTCAGTAAGCCAACGTTCTTGTCTACTAGTCCTAACAGGAGCAGTAAGTAAATACTTAAGTGCTTGCTGGTCAGTGTGCACAGTAAACTTAGCCCCTAGCAACAAATGCTTCCACTTCAGTAATGCATGTATCAGGGCAAGCAATTCTCTATCATAGGGTGCTAACTTCCTTTCAGGGGGTTGGAATTTCCTGGATTCGAAGGCCACGGGCTGCAGTCCCTTCCCTTGATCCTGCTGTAGTACAGCTCCAACAGCAAATCCTGAGGCGTCTACATGTACAACAAAAGGTTTGTCTAAATCAGGCATCAACAGGCAAGGAGGAGTAGAAACAAGATCTTTCAGTGCAACAAAGGCTTCCCTCTGGGGTCCCTCCCAGGTCCAAGGCATATCCTTCTTAAGCAACTCAGTCATAGGATAAGCAACATCTGCAAAATGGTCAATAAAAGTGTCATAATATTGTGTCAACCCAAGGAACCCTCTCAACTGTGACACATTACAAGGAGTGGGCCAATCCTGAATGGCAGCAACCTTCCTAGGATCCACCTTGATCCCATCCGGTGTCAACAGGTGCCCAAGGTATTCCACCTGCTTGGCAGCAAATTCACACTTAGACCTTTTACAATAAAATTTATGTTCCCGTAACACTGACAAGACAGTTCTTAGATGCTCCATATGTTCTGCAACAGATTTAAAATAAATGAGGATATCGTCTAGGTACACTAGCACAAATCTGTCAAGAAAGGGAGCCAAGACAGAGTTCATTACAGCCTGAAAGGTGGCAGGAGCATTAGTCAACCCAAAAGGCATCACAGTAAATTCATAATGACCATAACGAGTTTTAAATGCAGTCTTTTCTATACTGTCTTCATGCATACGTATCTGATGATACCCAGAAGCCAGATCAAGTTTAGAAAAGATACAACTGCCATGAAGTTGTTCAAACATCTCATCAATTCTAGGCAATGGGTGCTGGTTCCTAACAGTAATCCTATTCAAGGCTCTATAGTCAATGCACAAACGCCAGCCACCATCTTTCTTTGGGACAAATAAGATAGGTGCACCAAAAGGGGATGTTGATGGGCGGATGAAGCCTCGCTCCAGGAGCTCTTGTAACTGCGCACGAAGTTCAGCCAGCTGAGCTCCGGACAGTGGGTAAATACGAGAGACTGGAGGAGTTGCCTCCGGCTCCAATCTGATATGGTGGTCTCCAGCACGAGTAGGGGGTAGGCCTTCAGGAAGTCCAGATAAAACATCTTGAAACTCCTGCAAAAGCTCCTCCAACTCTGGCACATTATATGCATCAGTATCTGGACTGTCAGTCACTGCATTTAATTGAACAACATAGATTGATTCACCCAACTTCACCATCTCTTCTACTTCCATAGAAGAAACCACATATTCTGGCATGCCTGACCTCTGACACCCCAAAAGTACATGTGTTTGATCAGCATGAACCAAGGACACAGCATTCAATTTCCAATTTACAACTGGGTTAAAAGCAGTAAGCCAAGGTTTGCCCAAGACAAGATCATAATAAGTCAACTCAGTAGGGAGG
>KV908649.1:15000-25000 GCA_002005505.1 Botryococcus braunii
CCACTTTACTTGGGCAACGTTTACATTCCCCCCCTTGGGTCCCCGCTCCTTCAGACTGTTCCTATTCCCACTCGTTACGATGAGTTATATGGGGTTCTGGCGTCCAGTGACGGTTATGTCTTTCTGGGGGGTGACTTCAATGGACATATTGAGTATGTTTCTACCTCTTCCTCGGTTGATGTTGGCAAATTCAGTGGTCAAGATCCTAGTGGCCGCCAGCTTGTCACCTTGGCTGACCAAAGTGGGTTACTTATATGCACGGGCCGTGTCCCGGGGGACTTTCATGCTCCTCCGACATACCGTGCCACCAGCCGTACCTCTGCCACTCGCCCAGATCATATCTTGGTTTCTTCGTTGCTTCACACTTGCCTCGAATCGGTCACGGTTTCCACTGAGTTAAGGGGTTCTGATCACTACCCCATTGCCTCATCGGTGGCGCTCACAGGGCTTTCTTATCAGGAGTCGAGTCCTTCTCATTTGGGGGTGCCACTGAAACAAGTCCATTGGCGAGGGGGTTGTCGTTTAGCTTATGTGCATCGTTTGGAGCTCGCAGCTCCCGCCTTGGGTCGTTGTGCGGATTTAGCGGTGGCAGGGCATGTGAAGGAAGCACTTACCACACTGTCCCAAGTCTTAGTCCGTGCGGCTCACGATGCGGACATGCGGATGTATAGTGTTCGGTTAGCTTCTCCGGCTAGGAATCCCCCACACCAGCCATTCTATGACCAGGAATGTGTTAGACTCAAGCGGGACTGGCGGCGGGCCGGTCGCTTGCATGGGTTTTCTGACCCTGCAGTGCGTGGACTTGAGCGGCACTATCATTCCTATGTGCGGTCCCGTAAACGGGTGTGGCTCATGTCTAAATTGGATGAGTGTGTTGCTCTCTTTCATACTTGCCCCCGTCTCTTTTGGCGGACGCTCCGTGGCCACCCCCCTTCCTTGCCCCTGCCCTTGCATGACCATCAGATGTGGGGCACCTTCATGTCTGGGTTCACTGGGGGGGATGTAGCTGCCCATGCTGAACCGCTTCTCCCCTTGTCTGAGGTGGCGTATCCACCTTCTCCGGTCACCGATGACTCCCTTAACCAACCCTTCACCTTACAGGAAATGGAAGATGCCCTTAGTACCTTGCACACGGGTAGGAGTGTTGGATTTCAGGGTTTTCCGTCTGAATTCCTTCGCTTCGCCCAACGCCCCCCTGACCCCCACACCCGTAGACAGGACCCCCATCTCTTGGCCCCGCTCTTGTTGACCATTGTCAATGCCATGTTTCAGGTTGGGCGCATTCCCCCTGCCTTCAATGTGTCTCGGGTCGTCCCTGTGTTTAAACCCGGGGCCAAGGACGTATTGGATACGGCAAATTACCGCCCTCTTGCTGTCCCTGAACCCTTCATGCGGTTGTATGCCACTCTCTTGAACACTAGGCTTATTCGGCATGTGGAATCCCAGGGGTTGCGCTGTCAAGCCCAAACTGGCTTCCGCCCAGGTTTTTCCACATTGCATCAGCTCTTTGCGGTTCAGCACTTCATTGACCTTGCTACGCCAGAGCACCCCTTATTTTTATGCTCTTTAGATTTGAGTAAAGCCTATGATCGGGTTCCTCGTCCCCTTCTTTGGGAGGCCTTATCTCGGGTGGGGGTACCTGCCCAATTTCGGGCTGCTGTGCAATCTTTGTATGACGATGCCCTAGTTACCTTATGTGCAGGGGGGACGTCCGGGGCGCTCGTGATGCCTCGGGTCGGTATCCTCCAGGGGTCCCCTATTAGTCCTACTCTGTTTGGTATCTTCTCGGATGGTCTCATTCGCTATGTTGAAGCTCGGTGTCCGGGTGTTGGGCCCGCCACCCGGGATGGTCGTTCTGTCCCTATTCAAGGCTATGCCGATGACTACAAGCTTCTGGCCAAGTCCCGGGATGAGTTGCAGGCTCACCTTCTCCCCGCTACTTCGGAGTGGTGCCAGTTAACGCGTATGCGGGTGAATGTCCCCAAGTCGCATTTCATGGTCTTCCCTCACTCGCAGGAGGCCCCCACCCCCGTTACGTATGATGGTCAACCCCTGCCTCGGGTGACCCAGGCTCGTCATTTAGGAGTCATCCTTTCTACGACTTCCGGTATTGGGGCTACCTTTGGCCACTTACGTGGCAAGATGTGGGGTGCCTGGTCTACTATTTTCACGCGTTATGGCAATCTTAAATGCGCCACTTCGATTGGTCTTCTTGTGCGTCTCTTCTTGACGTGTGTGGTTCCTGCTTGTTCATATGGGTGTGAGGTATGGAGTCTCCGGGGGTTTTCCCCCTCCTCCCCTCAGCCCTCTGCAAACACTCTAGAAAAGGATTTTCTTACTATGCTCCGGATGATCCTTGGGGTTCGTCCCACTGTCCGTACTGATGTGCTCCTTGCCGAGGTAGGCGTTTGGCCCCTTCAGCATATTTGGTTCAAGCGGGTGGTCACCTTTTGGAACTCTCTGGCAGCTCTCCCCGCAGACCACTTGTATGCCCGCATTCATAGGGACTCTTGCTACTACGGGGTTGCGGCTCGTCCTCCGTCCTGGGCGGCTTCTTTTATGTCCGCCCTTCGACGCTTAGGGTACCCCTATGAGGTTGATTGTCAGCGCCCCCATCCTGTAGACATGGATACCTTTTTAGCCCTAGTTAGGCAGGCTAATACCCTCGATGTGCCTTCCCTCCATGTTTCCCCCCGGTTGGCCCCTACGGATCCTCAGCTATGTACGTATGTGCGGTGGTTTGCGCGCCCTACTAAGGCTCAGCGCTCCCGCCTTTTTTATCTCTCTCTTGATGTTTCCAAGGTTCGGCTCTTCCTCAGGTTTCGTCTTGGTGTTCATGGCCTTCCTATTGATCTGGGCGCCGGCAGCGGCTTCCGCGGCTTCAGCGCGTGTGTGATATGTGTGGTTCCGCTGTGGGTGATGAACACCACTTTGTTTTCACTGTCCCGCCCTTGCGCCTGTGCGGGACAGTTACCCCAGTTGTTTGCTCGCCCCTCACGGTCTCTTCGGCAGTTTATTTGGCAGGCTGATTTGCGTGCGGTTGTATCGTTCATCTCGGATGCCTTCCAGGCTCGTGTTGACTTACGCCGGACGCGGTGACTTGGCCGCAGCCACGTGTGTGGCTGCCCTCCCCCATTTATTCCCCATTTCCCCATTTCGTTTACGCCGTTGCGTGTCTAGTCTTTGGTTGGCTACCTCGGGTGGCCCGCTTTCTTATTTCGTGCTAGCGTGTGTTGTGGACATCTTATCATGCCTCGTGGCTGGACAGATGTAACTTCTTCTTCTTCTTTTACAAGAGTGGAGTAAAAAAGACCAGCCCAATGTTCAGGGACCCAAACCCCCAATGTGTCAAGCTATGAGTCACACCCGGCGAGCGGCCAGCTGGCGACCCACAGCCGCCGCAATGATGAAACTGACCCGACGAATGACAAAATATCCCTCCACATCTTCTTGAGCAATGATGGCTTGGTTCAAAAGCCCCTGGAGCCTCTGCAACAAGGCCAGCGCATCAGCATGCAACCTCCCAATGTTTCAAAAGCGAAGGCTTGGAAAGCCACAGGCGGCTGCTGACGCGACAACAAGACAGCATAGCGGGTCTGCTTGTCTTGGGCAGCGCGCGCGGCGGCCCCACCCGGCACGAAGTGCAGCAAGTTGGCAACTGTGAGTGGGGAAGAGCCAACGATGTCGATATAAAGGTCACGCCCCTCCTCCCACGCATGGAGGCGGAGGTCTGCGCGACGGCGCTCCTGGCCAGGGACAGGGGTGGGAAAGGCGGGTTCCCGGGTGACCCGCTGACGAGCTGAGGTAAGGACAGCGTCCAGGCCGTTACGAACGGAGTAATGTCGGCCGACAATGGCAACATCCCCCCCTGAGGTGCAGTGGACCGCGTGGTCGCCCCAGACATCCAACTCCCTCAAGCAGCACGGGCATTGGGAGCCAGGGTGGAAAATGGGGATCAAGAGCTGGTATTGAAGGCGGCAGCGGAACGACTCTGGGGGCATGGTTTGCTGCAAATGGGGAACTGGGAGAGCCAGCAGCCAATCAGACGCTCCCGGCTGTGTAAGAGATTGGAGCACAGCACGGTCGCGATCCGAGCGAGCAGGGTCATCAAGAACCTCCTGGTATGCGCGGTGAGACAAGGGTTTGGACAGCCGGGCTTGCACTTTGCTGCGGACAAAATCCGGATCCTCGAAGAGCGCCGCATCGAAATCAGGAACAAGGGCGCAGTAGTCAGCCTTGGCAGCTAGGGCAGCGGGGACAAGAGGGGCAGTGGATGTCCCCAGAAGGCGGTCCTGGAGGGGGGCTGTCTGCGTGACGGAGGCGAGATAGGCACAAGGCAGAAGGGAAGTGGCCTTAGTGACCCCTAGACCCCCCTGGGCAATAGGCAAGCCAGCCAAGGTTTGCTGCAAAGGGCCAAAACCACCACCACCAGCTGTGACAATGGATTGGAGGACCTGGGTTTGGAGCATATCAAAGGTCACCAAAGCTTGCGCAGCTGCAGCTGGCGGCATGGTCCGGGCTGTGAAAACCACCTTGCAGGTCCCAAGGCAACTGCGAAGCAAGAGAAGCTCGGCTTGGGGGTGGCGGAGAATCGGCAAACGCTGGAGCGAGGCTGCCACGGCATCAACGTGCGCCTGGGCTACGGAAGCCGCGTACTCGACTGACACGGTGACCGCTGCCCCCAACACTATCAAACCAGCACGAGTTTCATTGACGAAGCCCAGAGGGAACCCATCCAAAGCTGAGGGTTCGGGCGCGGCGACCACACACAGCACTTGTGAGGGTTGAGGCTCAAGCCATATGCGGGGGCCCGGTCAACAACCAACTGGACTGCCTGCTGCGCTGCGGGCACGGGACCAACAAACGTGCCGTCATCCAGATACCACCCTTGGTGTACGTCGGGACACTCCCGATGAAGGTCAAGGAGGAGTGGCTGGACAGTGAGCGCAAAAAGCAGCGGAGAGAGGGGGTCCCCTTGCTGGACCCCTGTTGTGGAGTCCACGACATGGGGCCCAACATACTGATGGGCCGCGCAGCCGTACGTCGTCGCCACATACTGCCAGATGCTGGGGCAATGGAGGGCGACTTCCCCAAGCATGCGGTTGCGGTCGACCGTATTGAAAGCATTTTGGAAGTCCAAGCTGACAACGACGAGGTCGGGGGAATCTTGCTGGTGTGCCACCAAGCGGTTGAGGGCATGGACGAGGCCTTCTGCACCCCCTCGGACTCCAACCCCAACTTGGTGTGGCTGCAAATACTCACTGACAGCGGGCAAGACGGCTGCAACAGCTATCTTGGAAACCAGACGGCGCAGGGTGAGCCCCACTGCAATGGGCCGGATACCCCCATTGGGCTTCAAGAGAGGGGTGATGGGAGCGCTGGCCCAATAAGATCGCAAGGGAGGGGGAACATCCCCAGCTAAGGCCCGATTGACCACGCCAAGGAGGCTGTCCAATAAGAGGTCTGAGCCACCTACAGAGAAGGCATGTTTTATATGTAATGGGGTCAAGCCGTCCCGCCCGCCAGCGGTACCAGGTGGGAAGGTTTTGAGGGCAGCCAAGACTTCCTCCACTTGGGCACGGTAAGGGGCCTGCGCAGGCGGGGCGCCAACGGGAAGCGGTCGGATAGGATGAAGCGCTGCCAGTGCAGCACATGTGTCAGGCGTGGCTGGGGCGATGGTGGCAGGCTCCAACATCCGAACAGCCGCTGATAAATGGCCATCTGCAACCTTGCGCAAGACGCGAGCGGCAAGCGCCGCATCGTCTAATGGGCGGGGTGGGGCAGTGGCTGCAGGCGCGGTGGCCAAGAGTTCATCAATTAGGCCATCAATATCCCCATCCAACCATGCGCGGGCCCGACGGCGGACGTGCTGCGCAACTCCCTCACCCCGAGGCCTGCGACGAGCTGACAGGACGCACATCGGAAGGATCAACAGCTCAACCCAGGCAGCCTCGGAGCCCGAGTCCGCAACAGCCTTGAGAGCGGACCGCAATGCTGCAGCCCAAGGTATCCATGCTGACCTAGGGACCCTGCGGTACGAATGGTGACCAAGGGTGAAAACGTGATGGACAAGGGCAGGGGTCAGGGGATGGCGGCGGACACGGGCCGGGGGAGCAGAGGGCGGAGGATCAGCAACGGCGGCGGATGCACGCGGTCGTCCTCGGGGTTGCGAATGGAGGCGGCCCTGGGGCTCTGAAGTATCCTGCGGCGGCGGTGCAGGGCGGGGAAGGCCAGGAAGAAGGTTAACATCAGGGGGAACCAGGCCATCCTCCAGATTCCACAAGCGCTGGCAGGTGTCTGGGTTGGTTGCGCACGAAAGAACTCCCAGGGAATGGGTTTTGAAGCAAGTGGTGCACAACCAGCTGGAGGTAGCTCGCAAGATGGCTTCAAGCTTCCTGTACTCTGCTGGGGATCTGAGTTGCGACACCCAGTCATCCCGCCCAGCATCGCCGAGCTTGTGGAACCTCTGCAAGTGACGTAGGAGCCCAGCACCCGTAGTGATCTTACGAGACTTGCATGATGCCTTCCAAGGGCAGGTGGGGTCAAAGAGAGGAACGCTGGCCATGGCATCACCAGCTGGGCAACCCAACCCCAAGACCGTTCTGGATGCTGGAAAGTGGTGAAGCCCCCAGTCCCTCTGAAAAACTGGCTGGGCTGAGGCGAAGCGGAGAAGAAAAGGGAAAACCAAGATGATGTGTGAAGAAACACAGGAGTAAGTGTTGTAAAACACTGGAATCTTCGTAAGTGCTGGATGCTGGGGAGGGGTGAAGCTGTGAGTCCCTGTGAACGACGGGCAGGCGGAGGCAAATCTGAGGGGCCAAAAAAGAAAAAGAAAAAACCAATACTGTGTGTTAAGAAACACAGGAAGTGGGGAAGAACACGGGAAATTCCGCAGATGCCAGACGCCAGAAAGTTACGAAGCTGCCAGTCCTGCGGAAAGACTGGCCGAGCTGGTGCAAATCTGAGGAAGAAAACAGGAAAACCAATACGATGTGGTATCAAACTGAGAATGAAGTGTTGAAAAACACTGGAAATTCCGCAAAGGCGGGACGCTGAAAGTGGCGAAGCTGCCAGCCCCGCTTAAAGACTGGCCAGGCGAAGGCAAATCTGAGAAAAAAAGATAAAATCAATACTATGGGTGACGAAACAGATTATCTTCTTTCTTTCTTTCTTCTTTCTTCTTCTTCTTCCAACATCCCACCCCCATATACCCACCCCGATGTGCGAGGGGAGATGGAAAAAACATGTCACGTGACTCACATCATGTTGTCCCATCGTTTAGGCCAACTTCACAAACATGACAGAAACGTGTGGATGCAGGAGACCATGCATGGTAACATGCAAGGGAGATCACTGTTTTGCGGAAAGGCCTCTCATTAAATCGACACGTGACTGTTGAGCACCGGGGACCTGAGACCGATATACTTCACTTTTCCCTTAATTGTTGCACAATGCGTCGGTCTGGATGCCTGGTGTTGAGCGAAATCCTCCTGAGAACCGTTCAGCGGCCTGTTGAAAGGGTTCCCAACATTGCTACAAGATAGCAACTTCACCGCAAACAGCGCTTTTCAACTTTTCCATCACGCGTGGTAACAAGGTTGGACATCTGAGGAAATCTGACATTTTGTCATTCTCCGGACCGCCCGCCACATTCACGAGTGGTGGTACACTATAATGTGAATTCGTATCACTGCAGTAGAATCATTAATGGCACCGAAGGTGTCCCATCGAATGCCAATCAGTAGGACCGCCTAGATTCAAACATGCGCAGATTTCTATTAAAGTTGCCAGTATTGAACCCTTTCTTAGGACACGGTTGAAAATCTTGCATGGACGCGCTCTCCGCACAACTCCCTGAGTTACTCCCACCAGGGACGTGTGTAATGTTTCGACGGTGTCCCCCGAATGCTACCCACCGGTACCCCCATTCAATCGGGACAATGGGAATAAATCTGCCACATGAGACGGCACGTTTTGATGGTTATGAGCGGCCGGCTTCATCGGATCTAATCCTTGTTTGCGACAGACAGCCCTAAGGCCGAGCTGTGGCATGCAAATACTTTTTCTGCGGGGAATTCACGTTCTTTGATCATTTCTGGAGAGGATCATCGAATTGTGACATTTCACCCCGGCAGCTCAAGCGGCCACTTAGCACCTGGGTATGGACCTCGCACTGTTTTGTGGATGCCCCTTCGACCATGCACCTTATCTCCTTGAATTTTGAGCTATAATGAACCTTTGTCGGAGTGGTTGAAAAATTGGATGCGAGTAATTCGTCCGTTGGCTATAGTCGATGTGGGGATCGTGCATCGTTAGGGATGTCAAGCCTGAGACAAACGTTTTGCAGACATCACAATGGTTATGTTTTGAAAAATATTTGTTAATTCCAAGTGGATGCTACTCTATTTGGCCCAATCACTGAGTGTTCTGATCAGAACTCAGAACCCCAGCGTCCGGTCAGTGCTTTAAGTACAATATGGTTTTCCTTGGTTTCAAATATCTACTGGATATCAATTATTCATTTTACACAGTACCTCCCAGCACACCCCAGGATAAGAGAACCGACGGGCCCAGTTGCCGGATGCACGTCCTTGCCTTTGCACCTGCAGACATATTGAAACGCAAACAACAATGCTACAACTCTGTTGGGCATAGGTCTGGTCATGTATGAGTTCGTGTCGTCTTTTCACCCCATCAAGGACCGTTTCGGACTAGAAGGAAGATTACATCCAAAGACCAGCCACTAGGGCTGAAGAGGACGGCAGTACAATGAATGACCCATATCTTAGCCAACTAAGGTCGCACAGCACCTGGGAGAGTGAGGTAGCTCTCCAATGCTCTAGTCACAAATTTGGCAACCCCTTCAAGGTCTTCTTGCCACATAGAAGGTTATGCGCGCGAGCAACAGGGTGTCTAGAATGCGAACGGATGTATTATGCTCTCGAAAGCAGGGTGGATATGGACACAAATTTTCTTTATTGAACACGGTCTTCACATAGATGGACAGGCCATTGTGTGGACAGGGTGGGGGGCGGGGGGCGGTTGTGGGACCGGCCTTCGTAGTCGATATACGGCAAGTTGACTCAACATATATCTGCAGACCATCTTCGAATAAGACAAAGAAGAAAGCATCCGTTATTTGTTGAAATGCTGTATTTCGTTAGATGGGCTTCTATGTGGTCAAGGGGGTTAAGGAAGTCATCGAGGTCAAGGGAGCTTAAGGTCAGCAGGAATTGTTGTAACTGACTACATTCTCCTCCTCCTCCTCCTCGTCCTCCTCCTCCTCCTCCTCCTTTTGCGTCTTCCTGCGCATCCGCTTCTGCAAATGCCTCTCCTGCGGCTGCAGGGTCCCCTCCCGCTCTCCCTGATGCTATTCTTTGTCCTCGACCTGCGACCCCTCTTCCAGCTCCTCACAGAAGAAGAGGGGGCATGTCACACCAGACTAGGGCACAGGAAGCCACACTTTACCCCCCCCCCCACCGTGGCTTGCCTCCTCATCCACACCTACAATGGGGGTCAATGTTAACTTGCACCTTCAATGGGGTTCAATGTTAACTTGCACATGTTTGCGTCGTAGTACTCTGGGGTCCTGGGCCAAAGAATGAGTGGGAGTTTCGTATATGGCCCCAAAGTCCCAAACCCATCCGGGAAAGAGCCTTAACGTGTGAGCAAATGGATTTCCGCAGGGAGAGAGCGGGCCGCAGCAAGTCTCATCTTCCAAGAGAAGCTACACGTCGCAGCCAGGAAAGAGGCCAGGCAAATCTTGACAATGGCAGGTCTTCAGATGCAACCTGTGCTGCTCGTACTGCTTGTACTGCCCGCATGCCACGCAGCAGGGCCCAGGAGGGCCTTGTCGCAGCTGTCAGGCAAAACGGTCAGCTACGATGGCCTGGCTAGCGGGATGGGTCTTGCTACCGTCATTCCCGGCAGTGATTCAGGCAGCACTCCTGTACAAGTTGCTTCTGCGCCGGCCCCTGCCTCCTCCTCTAAAGCTTCCGAT
>KV908649.1:27500-30000 GCA_002005505.1 Botryococcus braunii
TTGATCGATGGAGTGGTGCGTCGACGGCGTCGGTATGTCTCGACGCTGGCGGCAGGCGTGCTTGGTTTGAGTCTAGAGCAGGATCGAACGCTTCGGTTGTTCAAGTAACATCAAGAAACACAACTGTCTTTTCGGAGTTGTGCAAAGTACCACCCGCTACGATGGGGGTTTGGGTTTGATTGTCAGTACTGAAGACTCCAAAGTGCTAAAAAAGGCATTGCAAATCCTTTTGGATGCGGTGCTTATGCAGAGGGAGCTAGTGCTGTGGTGACACAAAAGCCATTAGGTAATGGTGAATCATAGCTTTGCGGCGTCGGATACCCGATGCGTGCGACCAGGTCATGAACATATACACAAGCATGACTTTGGCTGACAGACCGGTATGGTTACTGGTCCCCGTAGGACCTCTCCAATATGATGGAGCGATACGGGGTTTAATACAAAGCCTTGGTCATTTTCCGTCCACTTCCCGGTGTGCGAATGTATAAACAAGGGTCAGTGGAGTTTGGCTTCCATGACTGGCTTCCGAAGCTGGTCCTCGTGTAAGTGCTCCCAGATACTGGGGTGGCCACGAGGTTTTTGAAAAAGCCGTTTCTAGGGTGACTTTTGTATGAAGGGCGAGGGTGAGTTTTTTCATTTTATTTTTTTTAAATGTCCCATGCACCTCCGTATATGCAAGCTTGCAAGTTTGTGCCGTGTGGCTTAATCGACCGGTGAAGTGTTTACTGGTCCTCGTAGCGCTCCGTCTGTTCTTGATGGGTGTGGAAACGAGGTTTTGCTAGAAGCCCGTGTTCTTCGGATGGCATCTCTGTGAGGATCGCCATTCGAAATGGGGTACAGACTTGACTTTTCGCCTCAGTCCGCTTATCTGACCGCAAGTAAGAGAGACTTGGCTTATCGACCGGCAAACATTGCTGGTCCTCGTAGTGCCTACCCGATACGAGGGGATGGTAACGAGGTTTTGAATAAGCCTGCCCAGTTTCTGAAGTTAAAGCACGAGTACTCCAGTTGGGAAGACTTCACGCATGTGTAGATGCGACCACGGCTAAATGACCAGCACACTTGTTGGTCCCCCGTAGAACTCCCCGTATGATGGGGTAGTAACGAGGGGTTTTACTTAGGCCAGTCGCTTAGAGAAGACAGAAGGCAACAGTCAGTAGGTGGATATCCAAGAACGGGATGTCTTTGAGAAGTATATATATTGTGCAGACACGGCATGGCTGGTCGCAGTTGGAGCATGCAGGGCGAATGCAGCCAAGCTGCGTTCCTTCGGGCCAATTGCACTGGAACATCAGAATTCGGCTCGCATCGTTTGAACCACTTTATTGCCCGTTGCCTGAAAATAGGTGTGCATTTTCCCTCTTTTGATGACTACCTAGTTCTATTAAGAGGAGTCAAATGCACATTTGCTTTAAGGCACCTATATGTGCCTTCCTCAGGGTTTTAGACCTAGGGGGACACACGCAGATGACAATGGCCCTTTTGCGTGGTAGCCAGCCAATTGCATGCGCATTCTCAGGAAGATACCTGTAGGTGCGCATGCGCATTGGTTTGGCAGCCTACCACTTATTACACACACGGATTACCCGTGTGTTGTAATTTAGTTCCAACGCCTGCAGGTGTTGTAGCTAGATTAGAACACACGCGTACAGGTAAGCCGTTCATGCTGGGTAGTCTCAGCTATGGCATCGCCAATTTGCAATGGCTAAACTGCAATGGCTACTAATAATACAGTGCTGGACAAATAGTGCCTTGGTGGACAGTACTATTACTGTCCGTTAAGCCATAGAGTCCTGTCCATTGGAGGCCAAGCATTTGTTTCAATGCTGCAACCGCGGCAATAATTCTGGAGGGCCGAAGTTTGTACGCCCTACTACGTCGGTCTATTGTATTTCGTTTTGATTGACCGCTGGCAAGGTGGCAATGGAGAGATAACGAAAAATGAATAAGACATTTGGCCGTGCAAGACAATGGCAAAGAATTTGCCTCTTCTTACTGGTGAGCTGCCCTTCATTGGCGGTTTAAAAGTTCGGATTGAAAAGGACGGCCACGTGGCACTGGATATCCATCGATTGGACCATTGACACACCCAAGCTTAAGATTATTGAGCTGGAATTTGAAACTCAGCAGATGAGAAAACGGTCTTATCTCCTCATGGCATCTGAAATATGAATGATATGCATATCGATGCTGAATGGTGCTTTGAAATCTCTTTTAGCAAGACGCCTTTACACTGTAAAGTTTACAGCTAGTCTCCTAGTCAACTCGTCGTCGAGCTGCGTCCAATCTGCGGCTGACATCGCAGGCCAAGCGGTGCACTTGTACAAAAATGCGAAAGCTGCGCTTCAGAAAATCGTGCACATATCACGATGGTTCCCAAGAACATCGTTTTCCTTGCACAGCATCGGTCTCTGTTGCTGGCAAGGACAGAGGCGCAGGATTAGGATGGTACGTAGACAGCTGTTTTCACCGAATGGTCAGGTGTTTTCACCGAATGGTC
>KV908649.1:35000-37500 GCA_002005505.1 Botryococcus braunii
TAATATTACGGTCCATACAATCTTCTCAACTACAATTCAAAAGTCGGTGCCATGGCCCAAATGAAACACGGGGGTTAAGGAGAAGACACGTTAGCGATGTTCCCACTGTAACGTCTTAAGCAAACGCATGGCGAAGTACAGACCTTGGCTCGAGTATAAAAAGAGTGTCCTGAACTCTCATGAACGAAACTTAAAATTTAATCAAAACTCAAGCCAATGGAGTCGTACAGCTCATGTTCAACTCCCCAGTGCCATGCAGGTGAGGGTCATGGATGGTGGTGCCTCCAGCCTGAAGAATCTTGGGCATGGCAGAGAGCTAACCACCAGCGCAAACGGGAGCCCTACACCGTTCACGGGCAACAATTCCACTGCGGCCACTGCCGCTGTCACAGGGAACAGTCGCTCCGTGTCTGTGAGCGAGAGCGGGAGCAACGTTGCCCCAAGCGGACAGGAATCCACAAGTACCGGCCTCAATGCCGACGGCAAGAACCACAGCAATGCTGGCTTTAGTAAGCAGGTCAGCAGCGATAACGGCATTGATGGTGATGGCAGAAGTCAGAGCGGAGGCGTCGTCCCGGTTGCTGGAAACGGGAACGCTGCTGCAGTGAGCGGAACCACGAACTCTCTTCCCGTCAGCGGGTCCGGAAGCGGGCCCGCTGCCGGGAGCGCTATTGGGGCTACAGCGGGCCCTGGTGCCGCCAGTGGGAACAAAACTGTCGCTGGAGGTGGTGACGTAAGCAAGGTGAGCAACATGTATCAGGGCGGTACAACCCCTGGCAAGGGGGACGGGGGTGGAAGAACTGATGGCCAGGGGGATGGGGGTGACACGGGCGATGGAGATGGAGACACGCTTGTCACCAGCCTCGAAAGTGGTGGACGTAGTGAGGCCGACGGTTTGGCTGGCACGAGCAGCGGCAGCTGGTTTGAAGGTGATGCAGGAGACAACAGCCCTAGCGGCAGCGATTCGACCTTTGACGGAGAAAACACTGGAGATGATTCTCGCATGGCACCGGCGTTTGGCTCCTTGGAGAAGAAGAAAAAGAAAGATGATGAAGAGGCAGATGATGAGAATGTAGGAGAGGAGGATATCCCAGGATTGGGTGATGAGCCGGACGAGGTGGCACCTCCGAGTTTCCCAACCCTCAAAGTCCCGTCCACGTCGAGTCAGAACGACATAGACCAGGTGCTATCCTCCTTGAACCTGGAACCACCAGTCAAGCTTGATCTGGCTGCCTTTCTTCCCGTGGCATGGACAACCGGCAAAGAAACGGATAACCAGGAAGTCTCCTCTTCGGGCAAGTGATAGGTTTATGGATTTAAGGGGTAGGAGCGATAAGAATATTCATTAATATTATTTCCTCTCATTAATGAGATGAAAGCGGTCGGCTGGTCGACCACTGGTTGTATCACGTGCGGGTGAAGTCCATAGAAACTGTGCAAACCATAGACATGTGTAAGGCACGTGGGTGCACGTCCAGCCTACCAGCAGCCTTCCCAGTTCCTGGTAAAACATGTAGTGCTTCCTGGATTATGCAGATGCCGCACTAGTGCCAGTACGTACCAGTGCTTAATTATGAGCAATGACTTCTAGGACTCTGCAAATGGGTGGCAGCATCGGTGGAGATTTGCGCATATATGCCCCTGCACGCTTCACCCGACTTTTATATGGGTGGCTGTTTGCATGAAACTAGATGTAGTATTGGTCAGTTTAGGATACGTTATTATATGAATTTGTCTGCCTCAGTCTATCTTGAATCCTCAATCGCCTATATTTAAATGGCGTGGATTTCAGCCAGATATAACATGTCGACGTGAGCACATGCGCAACGCTTCGCCGCTTAAAGCCTTGAGCTTTGCGCATGGCTGTTGAACACTGGATGTATTAGCATGCTCCTAAAGTTTGGTGAGCAGGATTGGTATTTACGTGGCTTGTAACCCACGTGCAAGTACAAGGGTTCTGTGAGCCGTACATCTAAATTGGCGGGACTCATAACGCGGGCTATTTCCAGCTGATATCATGCTGTCTATTGCAACGATTTCAGCACATATTGGAACAGGCCTGGCCAGAATGTTCCTTCACGTGGTATAGTAAACAGAAGCACGTGTACGTGCCAAGGGCCCAAAACTTAAGGGCAGACGTTTTAAAGGTCACGAAGGAGAATAATCTAAGAATCGTCCCTTCCCTCTCTCTGCAAGGACGCATCAGCTGACTGCATGTGCGGTTGCTTACGAAAGTCCCCTGACTTTGCGAGGATGCATCAGCCGATGCGTTACATATATGCGTTACATGTAAGGAGTGTTTTTGTAACCAACTTTATATGCAGTGGCGAGTCGTGGCAGCTGTCTTCTTCACGACACTGTGTTCTTGCGTGAGAGGTAGCTGTACAGGTAGCTGTAGCTGTAACATATTGCCCAAATGGTCGAGGAACATTATTCATAACCCCATGGATCAATGAAATCGAGTCTTGTTTTTCCTGAATGACTTGAGTCCAGTACTCCC